>APFE030884066.1:40324-140640 GCA_000404065.3 Pinus taeda | reverse complement strand
TCTAATTTAAAAACGCAAAACAATAAAAACCCCCCTTAAAAAAAAAAAATTAAGATAGAGAACAAGAAAATATGAATAAGATGACGACTTCAAAAACTATCAAATTTAGAAAATAATTTTTCACATTTCACACACTAGAAAATTAAAAGTCAAAAAATAGGTCTTTCAAAAAAAAGGTGTGATGCAGAATACTCACTTTTTAAAATCAGCATGAAAATCACTACCATTCTAAAACTTGATTTCATCCTTGAACATGAAAAAAATTAAAGTTCCAAAAACCATGTTCTAAAAAAAACATGTGTATTCTGCATCACCACTTTTGAAAATCGGGTCATTTTTTTTCTATCTCTACGAAACGGGTAACAATATCAGTTCCCGTTTCAAATTTTAAATTGTTTGGTTTTCAGAGACTTTTAAGAACATTAGAAAGACGAAAAGCTTCATTTTAAGTTCTAGAGGCCATTTTTGCTGATTTTTCCAGTAGCATTGCAGGGCCTAGCCAGGGGAGCTAGAGGAGATTAGCAGTGAACTAGTGGTCATTCTTGATTGAAAACATCATTATGAATCCATTTATGGAGTTTTCAATAAGTATTAAATACTTTTACAGGTCGAAAAATCAGCAAAGATGTTTTCCTTGACCCTAGTGCCAAGGGGTGCCAACAGTGTGTGTAGGCAAAACCGGAGAAGCCAGAGGCCGTTTCTAATGAAAAAAAACTCTATCGTGACTATTTCAGTCATTTTGGAACCAATGGAAGTGGTTTCAGATCATTTTGAGTACTTCTACAACTTGAGAAGTTGATTTGAAGTCGTGGGCAACATTGGGCAAACTGTGGAGGAGAGCCATTTTTGGGGATGCTGTGCTTGATGTAAGCAATTAATCAGTTGGTATTTGATGTCTGATCATTATTGGATACAAAATTAGTGGTTTCAATGAAAAAAACAAAAATCTGAGGGAGTTTGTGCCATTTAGAAGCTCAGAGAAGCTTAGTGCACTGATAGTAGGATGTGTATCCAAGGAAGCCTTAAGCTGTTTGTAGGAATTTAGGGATTTAAAATGGTATTCTCAGCCCTTTGAATCATTTTTGGATTAATTGTGGTTAAGTGTGGATCTTGTAAAATAATTTAATTACCTTAATCCCATAGAGTCTAGTCATGTTGATGAAGCTCAAAGGGGATGTAGTGCAAGAGTTAGGGTGAACTCCTATATTAAATTGTTGTTCTGTTTTGTATTTTATGGCTGAACTATGTTGCTAATATATATGTTAAGTTTCAACAAAGAAAAATAAACTTAATACACATAAATAGAAGAAAATACATACACCTCTTTCAAGCTAAAATTCTGCATAACGTCAAGTTCAAGCAAGGTTTTTTTAATTAAAGCTCAGTGTTTACTTCTTTTATTTCTTTAGGCAGAGTCTGTAGAGGGCCAGGTAGCTTTTGGATTTCATCCTCTCTTTAGAGGTGACATATCCAGTAAACGCCCCTACAGTCTATCTCTGTATTAGAAATAAGAAGTTCTCACGTTTTCAGATTTAAACTTGGAGTATTTTTGCACTCATTTACATAACTGAAAATGGATACCTTGCACCCTTTTCCAAGTACCTTTCATTTTCAGATCACATGATCATGTTGATATACATGTCTATTTTATATGGATGGATGTGACCATACCATGAGTTGTTATATGTGACCCTTCTCATTATTGGATGGTTGCAACCATATCGTGGTTTCAATATGATCCTCTTTATTGGATGGCTGCACCCATGCCTTGGATCCATTTACATGATCTTTCTCTGGATGGCTGCATCCATACCATGATTCATGCATCATTTGTTAGAGTTTTTAGTAATGTATATGTATCTATGCTTGCTTGTAGGTTTTCAAATGACGGACTCTAGTTCCTTGCATCTACCTATAAAGCATCTCACACCTCACTCTAGTTCAACCTTCATGCTTTAGGGGAATCTATTGCACAACATTTTTTCACTGTCCCTATACTCCACATTCCTTGATCCTAGAGGACCTCTATATTGAACCCTACATGCTTTCCCATCATGAAGAAACTCCCATTATGTCCCTCTTCATGAGCAGAACATTTCCCAAGAATCTTCCTTTTACCCCTGTTTATAAGACCAACGCTAATGACCCATTCCCTCCTTGTGTTGCTTTGCATGGGTTAAAACCCGGCCTAGCACCATACTGCACAAATGAGCCTTTCCTTAGTGGATTTGACCCTCTTTTGGAAATTTTTTTAAATATGGAGTCGAAGCTGCCAGGTCTAGAAGATTCATAATGGAAGTCTGATAAATGGTTGGGTGGGCTGGAGCTGAGGAAGTCAGTTTGGGTTCCTTTCCCCTATTAGGCTGGAACAAACCCAAGAGATAAGGCCTCTCCCGTGATAAGAATAATCATCTCCGCTCCATCCAAGCTATATAAAATCCTCCTTTTCCAACCTAAACTGGTCTTAGTATTTTTGGAGCTTGAATAACCAACAAGATATCATAGCTTGTAGCCTTCTAGTTTATGTTTGTGGAGGGGGAATAGTGTGTTTGGTTTGGTTTGGAACTAAAGTGAAGAATCCTTAAAACTTCCATTGTTGGGGCTATCCATGAGATGATAGTGGAGGTGTGGAAACCCAGATATGTGGAAGGAGACCGGCAATGTCAAGGAATTGGTTGTAATATCTTTCTAAACTTATATGAATACAAATATTGATTGATTTCCTACATTAAGTGTTATCTCACATTTGATGGCTTAAGATTCATGACTTTTAATTAGGATGAATGCAATTTGTATGCTATCACATTTGTTTTTTTTGTTTTTTTCTTGTTTCAGGTATTTGAAGGAAGGAAATGAAAGGTAGTTGGAGTAAGAAAGAAGAATCATCATCAAGTGGAATAGCTTCATAAGACGTAGGCCCTCTTATTTGATTCTAGCCTAAGGAAGTTTTCACTAGATTGTTTTTTTGTGGCTAGACCCACTCTCTCGGGCTAGAGGAATTGTCTTTGTCCACATCGAGAATTTACATACACCAGCAACATGGAGGAGGAACAAAGCTGCAAGTTTCAAGTAGACCCACTTGTATAGAAAGCAACTTTGGAAATCGAGGCAAATAGGCAACAACGTGACAAGAGGAACGTGCAAAGGTAGAGGGAAAAATGGAGAATGGAGGAAACAAAGAAGTAGTTGCATGAGTTGAAGGAGAAACTCCAGAAGGAACAAGAGTTACACAAATGAGAAGGAAGCGTAGCAAGAATAGGTATAGCAAGGGGTGCAACATGTACATATAGATGAAACTGTGCTCTTACAGGTAGTAGACTCATCCGAACAATAGGCACCAAGCATATAGGGTGAGCCATCCAAGGAGCGAGACTTTTCTCAAGAGATTGAACAAGCACTTGAGATGGATACAGACATGGAGCAATAGGAGTTAGAGAAAGATATCGAAATCATGTCTCTATCACCAAGAGGTAGACCCACTAGCTTCACCACATCCAGAAGAGGAGCAAGTCTCAGGGTGACATTGAAATCCTTGGAGATAATCCAGAGGGAGAGATGCACAACATTTCATTCGATGAGTCCCAACATAGAGTTGTGAAATCTTGTAGAGTATCGACTTTGGAAGATCACACATCTCCTATGAAATTTGAGGAATGAGTGATCGTGTTTTATGTGTGAAAACATCCAACAACATTAGATGACGCTACTATAGCATATATCGAAGACACTAGCTTGAGTGTTTTGCTTCTTGATAGTTGAGAACGAGTGAATGGCAAAGGAATTATAGATGGCCAAGAAGGGAGGAGAACTGGTTATAGCATCCGCTTGAGCAGAGTTGAAGAAGGCAATATTAGATGAAGTATTGTCCCTTGAAACAATCATGCAGGCATTGTATTCCAAGTTTGGCACTATGCATAAGGTAGTTGTCCATCTCAACAATTGGCCGTAGCGATGTGAGAGGAGAGAACATATCTTATCGAATGTGCATGCTACTATTGATTACATGAAAATATGGATAATGAGATACAAGGGAGTCCCATTACACTTTCCTAATATGAAGAATCTCATAGCGGTCAAGCTGAAAGCACACATACCAAGCTAGATCCAAAAATATGAAGATCTCCCGCAGCTCATCACTAGTCTACCGGCTTCCATCCATGGGTATTTAGGAGTATGGATGTTGTTGTGCATGCAAATGAACACTGACCGAGGCGAAAAAAATGCATAGGTCCGACTAGAGCTTGACTCATAATTTGACGAGTTGTTGCACATAGCCACCAACCTAGACTTGGTGATAAGTGAAGACACCATGCATCAATATGGCACTGGTCTGACCGCACTCAAGACAATGATGCACATGCTATCAGATGAGTTGGATAGAGGAGTCTGAGTAGTGTACCCTAATGATATGGAGGCAAGAGTTCATTTCGAGAAAGATGTCACCTCATAGTACATGGACACCATCGTGGACTACCAAGCCGACATTAGCTCGCTACTAGTGACCACCATGAGGATGTCAAAGAGCTAGTCTTCCCATAGCTATCTGAGTCTTAGTGATGTCTTGCATGGCTTGCTCAAACCTATTTTGTCTCATATGGGTACATGTGTAGATTGTATGTAATGTCTTGTCAAGTGCAAGTTCAAGTATCGATAGTTGGATGTAACAGTCATAAAGTAGATGAAGAGTCATGAGGGTAGATGAACTATCACAAAGGGAAAGGTCAAGGGCCACCCCACCCTTTTCTTATAAATAGTCCCTCATAACTCATTGTAGAGGCTTTTGGTTCACTAAGCTTCTAATAGGAGTATCTTAGAGAGAGCTTGGACAATGTTGTAACAAGCCTTGGCTTCTCCATTGAGCAGAGCTAGTATATCTCTTTGGAGGAGTAGGCAGTTGTGACTCTAACATTCTGCTACTAGAACTAGTGGTTGGAAATGGATATATTATACGACTGGAACTTACACTTCTTACTATAATAGAGCCAACACATTCGATGCATATGTCGTATTGTATTCCAACTATCTTGTTTACTTTAAATGATATATGGATATGTTTGCTTACGCATGCATGTATGGACTATCTTATATAAGTATGTATGAATCTTATTGAAATGTGTTGTTGGTTTAACCATCACTTTGGATTTCTTACTAACTTGTTTTTCAGTTTGTGGTGCATCTTCGCTTGTGTGTTCCCTTCCAAGACGCGTGCTATCATAGGTTTCCAAGGGGCGCACTCACCCCACTTTTTGTGTGTTAGAACCATTCATGCACCTTCCTTGACTTTCCACAACTGTCACACCCTTGCCACCAATAGGGACATATTACTTGCTTCTGTGTGAAACCGCGGTCAACGCAATATCGTAGGACCGACTACTAGAAGTCCTACACCAAACGGTCTTAGGTCTAATTGGGACTTCTTACCGAGGATATCCCCTGACATGTTGGAAGGTCTAGCACCATCAACATTTCTGTCACTAGAAGGAGGGCTAGATGACAAGATTTTTCCTCTCATCCTATTTTGAACCTTTCCACATCTATCATGGATGTTGTTACACTCATCCCTCCATGATGTCTTTTGCATGGCGAAAATTTCCACATGACGAGGGATTTTTTTTATCTCTCATCCAAATTCACGTATGATGGTGATGGCAAAGTGGCCTGGCCTTTATTCTTAGATGATTTCCTTACCATGCTTGACAAGGAAGATGGATGTTTTGATGAATATGCCAGCTTGTTGCTTACACACACACTTCGCAAATCCCCACGACTGTGGTGCTGCAGCCTACAGGCTGAAAACGTGGAATCACTTGAGCATTCATGTGATCTCATTGAAGATACTTTCCATCATTTTGATCTAGAACATCTTGACCAAAAATTGTTACAACAACGGAAGGTTCCGTGTGAATCACCTATGGATTTTTGGCAGTGCTTCCATGATTTGTAGTTTTAAGCTCTGAAAAGCCAGATGAGTTTTCATTATATTTGGGATATATTTGAGTATTTTCTTAGTAAATCAGTCCGTCCCAAGAATAAGTTTTAACCCAAGCCTCGCTCAACATGCTTCAGTGATGGAGCTACGCAATCACATATGGACATGGTCACTATCACAAGTGACTATCCACCATCCCCTCATCAAACAACTCCACCACTATAGTGTGATGTAGGAGAACAGGCAAACACATTTGTTCAACTGTCACATCATCCCAACATCATTTCACTTAATTTTCATGCAGATTTGGTTGTGATTTCATCGAGTTGTCACATGCATTTTGTACTACAACCTTTGTCTTCATACTCGGATGATCCTCCGCATGATACTGTCTTGTGTTCTTCCATTCCGGACTCTACACTTGTTTTGAATGAGGATAATGCCATTGATGGAGTTGGTGTTGCACAACCAACATGCCCTATCATGATGAAGAGTATGACTAGGAGCTTGAGCATCAAAACTCAACGAAGGATGACTCCCTTCTATTCGAACTTCCTCTATTCTTCCCTGACCTCTTTGGTGAACCTTCCATCAATGATTTCACATGTGTATCTCCATCTATGGATGCACCCATTATTGATCACTCGTAGGACACATCAGATGTTAGTCCATCATCTGACAATGAAGAGGATAAATTATTCATTGAAAATTCACTTGACTTTTCATTTTCCTTTTCTGGAAATGGAGAGGGTGAATTTTTCTGCTTCTCGTCTACCCCTCTATTTGATTCATCAGATCATGAGGATGCCAATGAAATCATCGATTTTTCTGCTTGTAAATGTTGTAATCTATTTTCTCCTGTATTTGATCATGATGGTGATTCTATCGCAATTGATTTTTCAAAGCCATTGGTTTATGATGATCTATTTGGAAATGAAGTAGAAACCCCCCAAGACTATCGAGGCACTTCAGCTCGAGTTAATGTTTATGTCAGGCCTTCGCTGTCATGAGGTTGGTTTCACTTCAGATTAGGAAATTGTTGAAACACTCAAGGCTCCTCATCACTCATCTATATGGTTTAAAGATCAATCTCACACACAGATCGTACTTCCTCCACCTGAACTACATGATCCCATCGCTCATGCATTGGAGGAATCTTACATTTCAAGCAAACGTGCACGACACAAGTTGTCTTTGTTTCTTTCATTTGATTGCATGTCATAGTCAAGAGTATGCGTATGCTTTCCAGGTGCACATAGTGTTGCACAACACCGTGACAAGTCCATGGATTGCATGTCATGTACTTGCACTCACTTATGTTTTGTCGACACATTTAAACATGGAGTGTGTTTATCTTAATTTTTATATCTTTCTTGTTTGTTGGTTCACAAAACTGAGTTCCTCGTAGACCATGCCTTCACCAACATGGGTCAACCAATGTGCCAGTGGCTACATTGGAAGTATCACTTCATGTGATTAGGCCCATGCACCATTAGCTTAGGAGTAGGAGTAGTGTTTGCTTTTGGTTGTTTGCTTGCATGCTTGTTTTCTTACTTACCTCGCATGTTTGATTTTTTGCTTGTTTGTTTCCTTACCTACTTTTCTTTTGAATTTACTTCTAATTTCACTTTTTTTTATGTTTGTTTGCTTGTTTTGTGCTCGTAGGTTAGTTACGCATGAAACTATGTGCGACTCTTGAAACAAGCTCGGTAAAGTACAAGAGGACTTGTACAACTATCAACATTTGTTTATCTGTTGTCATCTCTCTTATGTAAGAACTTTTTATCTTCAGCCTGTGATACGCCGATGGAAAATATGTATGGTTCGAAGTGAGCCTTGGTGAAAACACAATGCTTGTGTGCTAACTAGTGTTACCTACTATAGTTGATTGTTTTTGGGTTAACCCTTAGTATCTCAATCAAGTAGAGTAAGGTGAGGGGGGAAACCTTAACAAGCACATTAGAGGTATACATGTAAACTGCTTCTCTAAAGGAACAACCTCTTATTCTCTCAATAAGTTGGGATCCCTCTTCCACCTCTGAAATGAATAAATGTTATGCATAGTTATGAAAAATGAAGAAAATGGAAAGTGAAAAAATTTGAAAATGAAAAAATGAATAAGATGGAAGAAGAGAAAGGCATCCTGCACAGAGAGGTGATGCAAGTAACTCCACTGGGTTACTCTCCAGGCTCACTGGTAGTGGAGCAATGTTTATGTTCTTGCGTGACTTCGCTAGGGTATTGTCCAAGCCTGCTGGAAGCGAAGGAAGACCAGAGATGAAACTAAGAATCTGACAACTATATTGCTTGTGCACCAATATACCCCTGAACTCCAATTAAAAAAACTATGTTGGCTTGGCTTGGAATGTGTGTCGACTAACCAAGAACTTGGCAGATGCTACATCTTACAACAAGCAAGTGTGGAAACAAAGACGAACTGAGAATTGAACAATACTTCTAGAGGTGTTAGGCTTTCTTTTCACGAACAAAGTCCATTAAGAGAGATGGAGTTCTACCAGTGTGTCGCCAAGTGTTGTAGCAGCTACAACCACCCTCTAAAATTTTTCCTTAGCTTCATTTTGGAGCCTCCCTACAAACCATCCTCAACAACATGTCTTGCACTGTCAAGTACATAAGCTCCAGAGGTTTTCTGGCATATTTCCAATGTGTGCATGAGAGATTGTTTCATCCCCCTCTCAGGTTGTTTCTTCGGACTTGGTCTAGTTGCAGGCTAAGAAACTCCCTAAGAAATTGTGCAATTATGGAGGAGAACCAACCTTCCCTCCAAAAATTGCACAATCCTATCTGGCATCCTACTAGGCTCTAGAACTGTGCAATTCTACCAGTCAACCTTCACTAGAAAAACTATGCAATCTGACCCAGTAGAACTGCTCAGCCCAGAAATTGCGCAATTTTGGGCAGCAGTCAGTTGCTCAGCCCAGAAATTTCGCAATCCTTTTAGGCAACCAACCCAACTCCCTCCCAGAAATGCACAAATTTTCCCCTCAGTCAAGCAAGCTGCTACATGTACCATTTGGTTGACCGTTCCACCCAGGACTGAGAAAAATTGAATTTCATGCATGGGTTTCTTTTTCCCGAAATAGAGAAAAGCATCCCTAGATTTTAGGGATCTATTTTTAGTAGTTGGAGGTTAAATGAAAAGATCGTTTTAGAATATTTCCTCCAAGTGTCAGTTTTTCCTAGATTTGTGGCATGCGTGTGATGAGCCTCAATCTTATTTATTCAATGCTTCAAAACTCACTTATTCACATCAATCTTGGAGATCTCTCATCCCACAACACATCCAGGAGTCTTTGACACATCCAACTCAACTATTTCTGGGTAATTCCTCTAAATTTGTCTTTTGCAGCATTTCTATCACTTTTTGTGTTTTGGCTTGTGCGAGTGTTGTCTGCTTGATTTATCTAAACACTTTCTATCATTTGCATTCATATTAGATTGTAATAGCATCATTTCAATTTTCATTAGCATCTCACTGTTGTCGTATGCATGACATTGTTTTGCATGAACGATCGTCGCTTTGACGAATTGCTTCAGACACATGCATGATGTTTCATTTTCTAAATCTTTCAATCACTATTTCAATGTATGATCATTAACTTCTATTTACACTCAGTATCACCATGCATTCACATTCACATATCCTTTCAGTTTCCTATCGGTGGGTCTGGGTAGCCTTAGCCTAGGCTCTGCCTCACTAAGACAACATTGTGCAATCTCAAGAGGGAAGGCTCTTCCTTCCTCTCAGAAAATGTGCATTACTACTTAGTGACTACCATCTAGTCTTTCATTGCATAATTATGAGAGGCAGTTATTGCTGGCCCAGAAAATTACGCAATGCAGTCACTAGGCCTGCAACCCTTGCTAGCTGGAATTGTGTATTGCGTAGTTCCAACAGTCGACAAGCTAGTCTGGATTGTGCATTGCATAATTCTAGTAGCCAACCAACCCCCAACAGGTTGGATGACCTTTTGTGTAGTTCTAGCAGCCAATCTCCCAATCTCCTAGGAAAAATTGCGCAATCCTTGCCAGTCAATCCCCAGGTATGTTGCATGTTGTTCCTCAAGTTTACTTTGTTTTTAGCTGACATATTAATTTCCATGCAAGTTGCCATGTCTCTATATCTAGTAGGTGTTCATTCATCTTTGAGCAGTTTAGGATTAATGGCCTCTAAGAGAGAAGGATCAAAGGACACTAACAGAAGTGCAACTGGAGCAGCAATTGAGCAAGTGTCTACAAGTTTGCCGATCTATGAAGACACAAAGCTGATTGTAGACAAGGACATCAAGCTGAAATGGCAAGAGGTCAATGATGCATTTGTAGGCACATTTGGGGAAGACCTCAAAGACCGCCAAGTCTATCTTAACATCTAGAAGTCTGGCTTGTACCAAATTTCATGCAAGTATCTCATGTTCCTATGCGCATACATGATACATTGGGTCATCTCGCACACTAGTCCTGAGACGATGACATTGAGTAGTGCCAGTGGGATAGAGATTGCTACCTTCACGAAAAAGGATTATGAACATATGTATCATATGTCGAAGCCTATGATCACCATGGAGACACCCTTCAGCATATCGAGTAGCAACGCTAACTCTAGAGATATATTGAAGAAATGGGTAAAGGAGCCAATCAAATTCATGATGACACCTAACCAGATCTACAAGATGAAGATACTATGAAGATGTATCAATACTTGGTCCTATTTTCGTGTCACTTGTATGGCCAAGAAAGAAAGGAAAACTTCCCGCAGAGTTTTGTAGTCGTGTTGGACCAACTAACCAATGAAGGCAAAGCATGGAACTGGTCTGACATGTTGGCTCACTCGCTCAAGGAACAAGTAACAAGAGGTCGACAACCACAAGAGGTCACTAGGAATTCCCAGGCTTGAAATGGGCATGGACATCGGCAGAGACCTCTATGAACACTTATTATGAAATTTTTTCTGAATGTAGCTTTAGAGGAGTTATCATGTAGTTATCCAATCATTTTGTCACCCCAGTGTATAAGATGATATTTGAACAGGAACCAACCTCCATGTTGAAGGCAACAATGGAGGAATTGATTGATATAGCAGATTGGTATGCCTCATCGTCCGACACCTTCATACTAATGTACAACACGGAGAAGCCTTCACATGTTTTACTGAAGTTTTCCTTGGAAAATATCATCATGCAGGAAGTATCATACCACATCTCAGTGGGATTGACAGGTAGGCTACACCGGAAGAAGAAGTCACCTTAGGCCACTCTTCTATTTTCGATCGGGTTATACGAGATAAGGTATTTCAAGCATGCAAATGTTGAAGTGGAGGAGATGAATAAATATCCATTCGATGCCCGAAGCTATAACTTGTATGACCCACATTGTATCGTAAAAGATCATTACATGACAATATAGTTTTAGTGTATCCATGGGGCATGTCATTGGGTGGAGGACCCATGGAGATATTGTTATAGCTTCACCAGGGCCAATGAACCAGTCAGTCTTGTTGTGGAATGGTTAGTGAAGCAATGTGAAGTAGTATCCCATAGAGAAATAGTAGTAGAGGTAATAATACCTATACGTGACAAGGGAAAGAGGAAGATTGTCGATAGCATGGAGGAGGAACAAAGATGCAAGTTTTGAGCATACCCACCTGTGCAGAAAACAACTTTGGGAATAGAGGCAAAGAGGCAACATGTTATAGACATATTTGAGAACTTCAACCCCAATCTTATATGTCGATAAATTAGGGCTCATCAAACCCTAAAAGGGTTGTTTCATACCCTAAAAGAACATAGTGATCTGATTACATCATTACCCAAAAGTTTTGCCTAAGAAAACATCCAGAAATGGCCTAAACTGAACCATACTAACTACTACACTAGCCAGGTGTGATGCATACTGAGTGGTACATTGCTCAGATGCGATGCATACTGATTAGGCCTTATGTAGGGTACGATGGGTGAGGATGGACAAATGTCCAAGACAGTTTGCTAAGTGGATACTCATGGAATCTTCTAGAAACTTCTCCTATGACACTTGCCTCTCTGAATTCGCATAGGGATGAGTAAGAGATCCAAGAATTCTCCAAGTGGAACTAGTTGCAACAAGTGAAATGACATTAATCAAAAACCTAGAGATGACTCACACCCTTGTACACATCTATAAATGGATCCCTCATCTAAGAGATCTAGAGGCTGGAATTTTGTGAATTACAAGGAAGTGTTGATAGTTTGTATTTGAGGAAAGAGCATTGTATTGTTGGTGTGATATTGCTATTTCATGAGGTGAAGAGGGATTGATGCTAGATCAGACAACTGGGTTGTAATTCTCCCTTCTATTTAATAAATTTCTTCAAGTTTTCTTCCATATGATCGTGCAATCGTGAATGCTCCTATTTGTGAATGCTATTATATGTTCATTATACATCTGATTCTATAATGCTTATGATATAATAGATCAAGATGCTTTGATGGTTCTTCATTATTGTGTCTCTACAGGTACTCCCCAAGCGGGATAAGTACGGGGAGGAGTTGCAAACTTTGTCTAGGGGGAGAGAGATCAAGGAAGGGAATAAGGGGAAGTTCCAGGTTGGTCCTTTTGTCTTTATCTTATCTGTTATACATAGAAGGAATCATGAATTGCTTTAAATTGTTGCTTCTAGGGTAGCTGCCAAACCTAGCGGGCCAGTCACTCGAAAAGACACTAGTTTTCCCATAAACAATATGGCGACTCCACTGCGGATCGAATAGATGTTTGTTTGTTGTTATTGTTTGTTTTATAAACTATAGACAGAGCCTGAAGTTAGCTAGGTAGCCTTCAAACTGCTCTTGATCTGCAATTGCATAGTAGATGAATGCTGCTTTAGTCAATCTCTGGTTTAGTTTATGAGTTAAACATTTGACTTACAAGCATTCTAGATGCCCTTTTGGTAGCTCAGTAACCTCTCAAGACATTCATTTGTACTTTTCTCTTTACTGTCCATCATAGCTCAGCTTAACTCACTGAAAACAGTTGCACATCTGAGCTAAAACCCATTTCAATTGCGCTCCCTATCACATCACATTGTCTGTCACTATGAACCAGTATGCATCACACCTCCTGAGTCTGTAAAGTGTGATGGGTCCTTGTTTTTGTGAAGCCCAGGTGCGATGACTGACTAAACCTATTTCCATTCTAGAAAATTGGTGGGTTTTGTGCTTGTTTTCAGTTTTGTTTAGTTGTTTTTACTGCTTATGAACATTGCCTACTTACTGAAGCCTGCTTGCATCAAATAGATCAGCCTCCTTTGATTAGGATTATTAAATGTTTTTACATATTTGTTCCTCATTTATAATCCTTTGTCGAAAAGTTGCTTAAATCGATCTATCGCTTTAAGCAACTTTTCGACAAAGGATTGTGTCTAAAAGAGAAGTGTCGTGGATTCTTCCTTCCCTAGATAGTCGATTGAACATTTTGTCATGTTTTTGATTTGATTTGTTGATATTCGAAATGTCAAAAGCATTTTTTTATTCAAAATTGAAAAGTGTAGTTCAGTCTTCCTTTCTATTTTGAAGAAGAAATTGTCAAAAATGTCGCTTTGAAAGAAATATTTTAGATCTTTGCTACACTTATTTTTCCTTTTTGACATTTTTCACATTAAGGGGAATGAAAAAAAAATACATGCATTTGCATTTGCATTTAGTTTGTGTGTGAAAAATGATTTAGGAAAATGCACTAGTGTGTGCTCTTTGCTCTTTTTTTGAAAGAATTGTAATCTTCTTTCCCTAGTAGCTAGGATTTTCGTTGCTCAAAATAAACAATGATTGTTTATCATTGTAGATTGCATTTTAGGAATTTAAAAATCATCATCAAGCAGTGAACCATTGAAAGGAAAACTTTAAACTTGATAAACTCTAAAATTTCAATGAACTTAACAATGCTTTGGAACCTAACACAAGACATCTAGAGGTCTAGGCTAGAGACATGTTCTGGCATCGTAAAAACTAGTAACTATTGTTTTCATCGAAGGTTGGGTGATTCCTCCTCCTTGATACAACAAGTGCTAGCATGGACTTGTGCTCCCCATACCGTCAAGTATATATTGGGAGACCACAATAGGCTTATATCCTTTATCCATAGGAAGCCAAGTCTACCACCCTATTGATCGCAATGCACTAAACACAATATTCAGGAAGATTGTCGTACATAAGTCCTTGGTAATTTCTCTTTAATTTATCACCAAGGTGTATATTGCAGTTTTGTGATTGGTTTGGTAATCCCTCTATCTAGATTTTCCAGAGTAGTCACTTTTGTTCCTTTTTTACTCTTTAAAAGAAAAGTTCCATCAAGCACTTGTCACTTCGGGCTCATTAAAAATCTAAGGGGACTAGAGTCATCTTTAGTTTTTTCTCAACTCTTAAAAACTAAAAAAGGAAAGTTGTGTCAAATCGTCATTAAAATTAATTAAATTCAGAATAGCATCCTTATTCCTTCATTGATCTTAGGTTGAGATAAATGGAGACAAATGCGAAGTCCACCAATCAAGGAATCCCTTTTGAGGGGAATCCTAGTCCTTTTTCTTCTTGGGGAAATATTTGTGCTCTGTATATGCCTACATTGTCCCTTCTGGGAATTACAATTGGCCTGCTAGTATGGCTATTCTCAACCTCTGAGGTTCAAAATACCGTGATTTCTCTGCAATCGAATCAGCATCCATTTGATACTGAAGTTGACCTTTCTCCCTGTTCTTCGCTTGTTTCTCCCTCCCCTTCTTCCTCTTCTCTTGGTGAAAGTAGTGACGCCAGTAACCAGGTGGCTGAGAAGAAGAAGAAAGGGAAGGAGAAGAAGAAGAAGTCAATTCAGCAAGGGGGCAACTGAGCAACCATTGCTTTGGATGCATCATCTGGTGAAAATCCACACATTAAACTTCCTAAACCCGGATTTACATGCATAATTTGTAGAGCATACCATTTTCATCGAGATTTTCCTTGCTTTCCTTGGATCTTAAGAGAATGGTCCCCCCATTCATATCACTCGGTGTCATCAACTTCTGGAGATCATGTTGATAACACACCTTCAACTAGTGATAATAAACTTAATGAACAAAAGGGAAAGGTCAAAGTTCCATGTAGGTTATGTGAAGGTAATCATTCCCTTCACCATTGTCCTTTTTTGGATGAAGCCAAAAGATTGTTGGATAACTGTCTTGCTTCACCGCAGCGACTTCCATCTGGTTACTAGAAACTCTCCCCTAGTCCCTTACTAACTGAAAAACTTACTAACGTAAATCAACCATCGGTCGAGACCACTCTCTCTGAAAGTGAATCTTATGAGTCTATACTCGACCAAAGTCAACAGTTGGAGGTGATAGTTGACCCGGTTTTACCTTCAGAAAATCATACCCTTCCCGAAGAGAGTGAGAACGGTACCATTCAAATTCTTTTTGTTATTTTAGAGTCCGTTGAACTTGGGGGTAGTCTGCCTGTCCCTTCACAGCAGGAGGAAAATCCCCCAGTTCTCATAACTCAAGGGGTTAATTCTCTCGTTTATTTGATACCCCCTCCAAGTAGTCTAGTCACCTCCTTTGATTGGAATTAACTAGCAAGATCTCACCTTCCTTCTTATGTGCCTTTCCAGATCATAGTACAAGTTTACAAAATGATCATGTATGGCACTATCATAGACTAAGGGGCATCAGTGAGTATCCTTTCCTCAACTATTTGAAAAGTGCTTGGTTTGCCATCGCTTATGCATGTTACACAAAATTTGTTAGGCTTTGACAAAGGAACCAGTCGACCATTAGGGATCCTTCCTAAGCTACCGACAACTTTGGGAAGAAAAATCGTTCATCTGAACGTGATGGTAGTCCTAGGACTATTAGATTACAATCTACTCCTTGGACGTGAATATGTTTATAACATGGAGGCTATTGTTTCAACACTCTTTTGAGTGATGTGTTTCCCACATGAAGGCAAGATTGTCACCATTGACCAGCTTTCATTTCCCGATTCAAGAATAGCTCCAAATCAATCCTCATCCCCAAATGGTTCTTTTACATCGACGATATCTCTTCAACCTTCATTCCATCCACTTGATTGCCATGAGTAGTCTAGTGAATGTAATGAAGCTTGGGGGGCATGCACCCTTGTCTATTATGTGGATAAACCTAGCTAAAAAGATAAGTTTCCCTGTAGGTTATGTGATTGGTATGACACACCATTCACCTTTGTCTATTCTGTGGATGAATCCAAGGAAGTGTTTTGTCTATTCTGTGGATGAAACCATCCTACCAAACCCTGGTAGTTTCCATATGGTTACAAGAGACTCTCCTTTTCGTCTTGCTAGGGGCATGCAAACCTTTCCTTTTCCAATTTTTATTTTCTAGCTCTTTAGTTTTGTCTTTTATAGATTTTTAGTTTTGTCATTTCAAGCTTGCAAAAATAAAATAAAATAAAAAACTAAAAACCGAGCATAGTTCCCCCACGGTTCAAGCTCGTTAAAAAATGAACTCACCTTCAGTAAATAACCTTTGTGATTGCCATGCTATCAGCCTTTTGAGCCTTGTTTGTGTACCTCCCATCACCTCCATTATTTTGGTTTATCATATGCTTCCACTTGGTTTTTTACCCTTTTGAGGAACAACTGCGATGAGTGGTATGGTTAAACAACCTCTTCCTAGAAACGACCATTTTTTGAGAAGTTCCAAGCTTACCCAGAACAAGTTGCTACCCTAGACACCACTCATTCCTCAAAATCGAGTCTCCTTTAAACCCTTTTTAGACTCGTTAAATATGAAAAGGTTATTGATCACCGACCTTGCTAGATTGCTAAAGTGATTCGAAATGTCATCCCTCTTATATGTTTTAATCTTTTTCAGACCCGAGGGATTATCTCACGAAAACATTTGAGCGCTTGTCTATTTCGGCTCGTTAAAGTGATCAGAAAATTCTTCCCTTTTGTATTATTTTATCCTTTTTCAGACCTAAGGGATTATTTTACGAAAAATAACTTTTGGAGTTTCCATTTCGTCCGTTTTCAAACTCTCTAAACATGAAAAGGATTGAGTTATCCTTGCCGTTAAACTCGTTAAAACAATAGTGACAAACGCGTCCATTATAGACGAGACAGAGTCCCCTTTTTGTCCCTTTTCAAACTCTCTAAACATGAAAAGGACCGAGTTATCCTTGTCATTAAACTCGTTAAAACAATAGTGACAAACTTATCCATTCTAGACAAGAACAAGTTTTGCTGTCGCTAGACTCGTTAAAACATAGCGACAGGTTTGCCCAAAGGGAAAATTATAGAAAAAGCATATGTTATCCTCCTCAAGCTTGCCAAAAATAAAGAGGTACTGGTCAGCAATGACTAGGGAAGAAAGGGAAGTAACTTGAAGAAATTTATAGTAGCAGGTCACTCTTGAACATGACGCTTTCACTCCATCACCATTATTGAGTTGGGTTGGGTTATTTCGTTCACCAATCATCTCACCATTGGTCTTCCCCACCATCCATCTTTTGGGGTTAACTCTACCAATACATCTCAGTGTCGCAAACATGTTCAAGAGAAGTCATTCAGTTGAGAAACCACAATCAAGATAATGCCTCATCCACTGCAATGCCTTCAACCTCCATTTTTCATGACTACCATTCCTGAACCTTGTGTCATCAGATCCTTTTCACCTCCAGAAAATCATTTGCTTCATTTCATGTCGTAGATGTGGGATACACTAAGACCCTCCTATGATGAGTCACTTCCTATTGACATAAGCTCATTATCTGAGAAGATGGCTTAGAAACAACCCTTTCAGTACTTTGAAGCTCTCATGCCTCAATGGCAAGTTTCTCACTTCTGGTGACAGGTTGACATCAATGGCCTTCAACCGAACGATTTTGCATGGTGTTCGATGTTGGATCATATATTCACACCATATGAATTGTACTATAGTACCTTGAAGGTCATTATCATTATCGGTGATTCCTCTCACGTTTGTTAACAACCTACATTATTGGCTGGTAATTAGGCGATGTCTTTCCATGTTCGACTTCAAAACATCTCTTCACATGGATTAACTTGTACATTGGGTGAAGATTGAATGAGTTTGAAGACCCCAGATCTAGTTTCATCCATGTAGGCTATGATATATTCAGGGATAAAAAGACATCAAATGTACAAAGAAGCTACATAGATGGTCATCCGAACTAAGGATGATGACACTACATTTGAAGAATCACCAGTCTGCATATACAGAGGACTATTTGTTCTATGTACATGAAATGAATTTATAAAGCTGAGCATGGGAATGCCCGCCTTAGCTAGATCATCAAAATTACATTATGAGGATGTATTGTATTGTATTGTAGCCTATACATGCCACCTTCCAATTCGAAACCTCGTATCCTCATGATAAAGCATTTCACCCGACATCAAGATTTACTACTTCATGCTTTAGGGGGCAACTGTTATAGACATATTTGGGCACTTCAACCCCAATCTTATATTTCAATAAACTAGGGCTCATCAACCCTAAAAAGAGTTGTTTCATACCCTAAAAGAACATGGTCATCTGATTACATCATTCCCCAAAAGTTTTGCCTGAAAACCCATCTAGAAATGACCTAAACTAAAGCATACTGACTACTACACCGGCAAGGTGCGATGCATACTGAGTGGTACACTGCTCATATGTGATGAATATTGATTAGGCCTTTTGTAGGGTGCGATGGACGAGGATGGAAAAATGTCTGAGACAGTTTGCTAAGTGGATACTCATGGAATCTTCTAGAAACTTCTCCTATGACACTTGCCTCTCTAAATTCGCCCAGGGATGAGTAAGAGATCCAAGAAATATCCAAGTGGAATTAGTTGCAACAAGTGGAATGACACTACTCAAAAACCCAGATATGACTCACACCCTTGCACACATCTATAAATGGATCCCTCATCTAAGAGATCTAGAGGCTAGAATTTTGTGAATTGCAAGGAAGTGCTGATAGTTTGTATTTGAGGAAAGATCATTGTATTGTTGGTGTGATCTTGCTATTTCATGAGGTGAAGAGGGATTGATGCTGGATCAGACAACTAGCTTGTAATTCTCCCTTCTATTTAATAAAGTTCTTCAAGTTTTATTCCATATGATCGTGCAATCGTGAATGTTATTATTTGTGAATGCTATTATATGTTCATTATACATCTAATTCTGTAATGCTTATGATATAGTAGATCAAGGTTCTTTGATGGTTCTTTGTTACTATGTCTCTACAGGTACTCTCCAAGTAGGATAAGTATGGGGAGGAGTTGCAAGCTCTATCAAGGGGGAGAGAGATCAAGCAAGGGAATAAGCGAAAGTTCTAGGTTGGTCCTTTTTTCTTTCTCTTATATGTTATACATAGAAGGAATTGTTAATTGCTTTAAACTGTTGTTTCTAGGGTAGCTGCCAAACCTAGAGGGACGATCAGTGACATCTTGAATATTGATCTTGCCATCTCTACTGGGCTGAGAACCATCCCTGTAGAACTGACGAATATAATCTTTCACGGATTCACCTCCACGAGCGAATCCTGATAGTGAAATAGGGGCACCACTCCTCGACAATCTCATCAGAAAGTAAATGTCCTCGACTGCCAATGGAATAGATTTACCTCTGATCTGGAAGACCTGGTCGATCGGATCCCAAGCATCGAGAAAATATTACAACAAACTGATCTGTTGCCTCATGCTGGATATGCAGAAGAACTTCACCAGGCCATAATTCCTCAATGCATCAACTGTAACCTAGTCATGCAAAGCAATCATGTCCTCCTCTTCATGTTTTCGTGCACACCATGTGATGACCATCTTGATCGAACAAATATCTGAAATGCAAACAAAAAATGAGTTAGGATCCAAATTTGAGCAAAAACAGGCAAAAATTTGATGACAAATCACTGTGAAAAGTTGTCTTTCTGTGCCCATTGCACCCTGCCTTTAAGCAAGGTGAGATGCATACTGACTGGCCATGGTACAACTTAGTATGCATAGCACCTTTCAATATAGGCTAGGTGTGATGGTTGGGGAACGAATTCTTCAAACCCCCTGGGCCCAGAAAAATGGGAAAACTAGCTCAGAATCAAGAAAAGATGGAATGAAAATGAAGAGCTCAGGGTTAGCTCCTTCCTGGTCCTAACTGCGTGGAGAATGGTCTTTTGGATCTCCTGAAATTGACTAGTGAAATTTGAGGGGGAAAACCACTCTAGAGCTCCAAAATCCCAAATTTGAAATGAAATGATGAAAATGAAAGGTAAAACTACTTTTTATATTTACTATTCACGTACTTCAAGTAAAATATTAGTTTTAAATGATTTTCGTACATATATGTGTATTTCTAATCAATTTGATGGAGTTATTGAGCAGGTTGAATGATCAATGAAATAATCTAATGTGCTAAACAATGAATTGAACATCTGTGATCATCGATTCAGGCATAATTTTGTCATTTCAAGCTTGTGTAAAAATGAAACTGACAACGAGCATAGTTCCCCCATGGTTCAAGCTCGTTAAAAAATCAACCCACCTCCACTAAATAATCTTTGTGACTACCAAGCTATCAGCCTTTTGAGCCTTGGTTGTGTCCCTATCATCACCTCCATTCTTTTGGTTGATCATATGCTTCCACTTGGTTGTTTACCCTTTTTTAGTAACATTTGCGATGAGTGGTCTTGTTAGCCAACCTCTCCACAAAAGCGACCATGTTTTGACAAGTTCCAAGCTTACCAAGAACTAGCAGCTACCCTAGACACCACTCGTTCCTCAAAATCGAGTATCCTTTAAACTCTTTTTAGACTCATTAAATATGAAAAGATTGTCGAGAAATTGGCCTTTCCAGCTCGCTAAAGTGATTGGAAGTGCCATCCCTCCTGTATATTTTAATCTTTTTTGAACCTGAGGGATTATCTCACGAAAACGTTTGAGCGCTTGTCTTTTTTGGCTTGTTAAAGTGATTGGAAATGTCATCCCTTTTGTATTATTTTATCCTTTTTTGGACCTAAGGGATTATTATATGAAAAAGAACTTCTGGAGTTTCCTTTCCGTCCCTTTTCAAACTCTCTAAACATGAAAAGGACCGAGTTATTCTTGTCATTAAACTCATTAAAACAATAGCGAAAAACTTGTCCATTCTAGACAAGAACGAGTTTCACTGTTGCTAGACTCATTAAAACATAGCGACAGGTTTGCTCAAAGGGCAAATTATAGAACAAGCATATGTTATCCTCCTTAAGCTTGAAAAAAATAAATAGGTACTGGTCAGCAATGACTGGGGAAAAAGGGAAAAAACTTGAAGAAATTTATGGTAGTAGGTCGCTCTTGAACATGACACTTTCACTCCATCACCATTATTGAGTTGGGTTGGGTTATTTCATTCACTGGTCATCTAACCATTGGTCTTCCACACCATCCATCTTTTGGAGTTAACACTACCAATCCATCTCAGTGTCGCCAACATATTCAAGAGAATTCATTCATTTGAGAAACCACAATCTAGTTAATGCCTCATCCGCTACAATACCTTCAATCTTCATTTTTCATTACCGCCATGCCAGAACCTTGTGTTGTCAGATCGTTTTCACCTCCAAAAAATCATTTGCTTCATTTTGTGTCATAGATGTGGGATACATTAAGGCCCTCCTACGACGAGTCACTTCTTGTCGACATCAGTTCATTATCCAACAAGTTGACTTAGAAACACCCCTTTCAGTGCTTTGAAGCTTGCATGTCTCAATGGCAAGTTTCTCACTTCTAGCAACAGATTGACATCAATGGCCTTCGACCGAAAGATTTTGCGTGGTGTTCGACATCAGATCATATATTCACACCACGTGGATTGTACTGTAGTACCTTGAGAGTCATTATCATTATCGGTGATTCCTCTTGCGTCTGTTAACAAGCCAAATTATTGGCTGGTAATCACGCAATGTCGTTCCATGTTTGACTTTAGAACATCTCTTCACATGGATTGACTTGTACTTCGAGTGAAGATTGAACGAGTTTGAAGACCTTGGATCTAGTTTCATCCATTTGGGCTACGATATATTCAGGGATATAAAAAAATCAAATGTACAAAGAAGTTGTATAGATGGTCATCTGAACCAAGGATGATGACTCCACATCTAAAGAATCATCAGACGATTATCTCATCTATTTCCATGAAATGAATTTATAAACATGAGCATTGGAATGCCCGACTCAGCTAGATCATGAAAAATTATATTATGATGATGTATTGTGTTGTATCTTATACAGGTCACCTTCTAGTTTGAAACCTCAGATCCTCATGATAAAGCATTTCACCTGACATCAAGATTTATGACTTCATGCTTTAGGGGGCATTTGTTATAGACATATTTGGGCACTTCAACCCCAAACCTATATGTCGATAAAATAGGGTTCATCAACCCCTAAAAGAGTTGTTTCATACCGTAAAAGAACATGGTCATCTGATTACATCATTCCCCAAAAGTTCTGCCTAAAAAACCATCCAGAAATGGCCTAAAGTGAACCATACTGACTGGTACACTATCCAGGTGGGATGCATACTGAGTGGTAGACCGCTTAGATGCGATACAAATGTCTGAGATAGTTTGCGAACTGGATACTCATGGAATATTCTAGAAACTTCTCCTCTGACACTTGTCTCTCTAAATTCACCCAGGGATGAGTAAGTGATCCAAGAAATCTCCGAGTGGAACTAGTTGCAACAAGTGGAATGACACTAATCAAAAACCCAGAGATGACTCACACCCTTGCACACATCTATAAATGGATCCCTCATGTAAGAGATCTAGAGGTTGGAATTTTGTGAATTGCAAGGAAGTGTTGATAGTTTGTATTTGAGGAAAGACCATTGTATTGTTGGTGTGATCTTGCTATTTTATGAGGTGAAGAGGGATTGATGTTGGATCAGACAATTGGGTTGTAATTCTCCCTTCTATTTAATAAATCTCTTCAAGTTTTCTTCCATATGATCATGCAATCGTCAATGTTCTTATTTGTGAATGCTATTATATGTTCATTATACATCTGATTCTGTAATGCTTATGATATAATAGATCAAGATGCTTTGATGGTTCTTTGTTACTATGTCTCTACAGGTACTCTCCAAGTGGGATAAGTATGGGGAGGAGTTGCAAGCTCTGTCAAGGGGGAGAGAGATAAGCAAGGGAATGAGCAGAAATTCTAGGTTGGTCCCTTTGTCTTTCTCTTATCTGTATACATAGAAGGAATCGTGAATTGCTTTAAACTATTGTTTCTAGGGTAATTTCCAAACCTAGAGGGCTAGTCATTCAAAAAGACACTAGTTTTCCCAGAAATACGACAACACGATAAGAGGAACGCGTAAGGTGGAGGGAAAAATGGAGAATGGAGGAAACATAGAAGCAGTTGCATGAGTTGAAGGAGAAAATTTGGGAGGAACATGAGATGCACATACAGGAGAAGGAAGTGTAGCAAGAATAGGTACAACAGGGAGCAACATGTATAGACAGATGAAACTGCACCCTTACAGGTAGTAGAATCATCCGAATAGCTGGCACCAAATAGATAGGGTGAGTCATCACAGGAGCGGGAATTTTCTTAAGAGATTGAACAAACACTTCACCAGATGGATACAAACGTGGAGCAACAGGAGTTAGAGCAACATATCGACCTCATGCCTCATCACCAAGAGGTTGACACACCAACTTCACCACATCCAAAAGAGGAGCAAGTCCCAAGCGACCAAGGAGACATTGAAATCCTTGGAGACAAATCGAAGGGAGAGATGCATAACATTTAATTTGATGAGTCCCAACGTAGAGTTGTGTAATCTCACAGAGTGTCGACTCTAGAAGATCACACATCTCCTACGTAGTTTGAGGAAAGAGTGATCATGTCTGAAGTGTGCAAACATCCAACAACTTTTGTTGATGCTACCAGACCATATGCCGAAGCTACTAGCTCGAGCGTTCACTTCTTGATAGATGAGAAGGAGAAAATTTATAAGGAGTTATAGGTAGCCAAGAAGGGAGGAGAACTGGTTACAGCATCTACCCGAGAAGAGTTGAAGAAGGAAATACTAGATGAAGTATTGTCCCTTGACACAATCATGTGAGCATTGTATTCCATGTTTGGCATCGTGCATAAGGTAGTTGTCCATCTCAACGGTTGGTAGCAGCGATGTGCGAGGAGAACACATATCTTATCGAACGTGCATGCTGCAATTGATTACATGCAAACATGGACAATTAGATACAAGGGAGCGTCGTTACACTTGCCTAAGATGATGAAGCCTAGTTAAGTTGAAAGAATGCATCCGAAGTCAGATCCAAAATTATGAAGATCTCCCGCGGTTCATCACTAGTCTATAGGCTTCCCATGCATGGGTGTTTAAGAGTATATATTTTTTTGTACACATATGTGCAATCCCATCTATTGGGGCACTTACCCAAGTGAAAAAAAGGCACAAGTCCATCTAGAGCTTGACTCATACTTTGATGATTTGATGCGCGTAGCCACCAACCAAGACTTGGTGATTAGTGCAGACACCATCAATCAGTATGTCGTTGGTTTGGCCACACTCAAGACAATGATGCACATGCTATCAGATGCGTTTGATAGAGGAGCTTGATGAGTGGGCCTAGATGCTATGGAGACAAGAGTTTGTTTCCAGAAAGATGTCACCTTAGAGTACATGGACACCATCGCAAACTACCAAGCTTAGTATCAGTTCGCTATTGTCGACCACCATGAGGATGTTGAAGAGCTAGTCTTCCCACAGCTATCCATCATAGTGATGTCTTGCATGGCTTTCTCAAGCCTATTTTGTCTCACATGGGTACATTTACAGATTGTATGTAATGTCTTGTCAAGTGTAAGTTCAAGTATCGATAGTTGGATGTAACAATCATATAGTAGATGAAGGGTCATGAGGGTAGATGAACTGTCACAAATGGGAATGTCAAGAGCCATCCCACCCTTTGCTTAAATAGTCCCTCATAACTCATTGTAGAGGCTTTTGGTCAGCCAAGATTTTGATAGGAGTATCTTAGAGAGAGCTTTTATAGTATTGTAACAAGCCTTGGCTTCTCCATTGTGCAAAGCTAGTATATCTCTTTGGAGGAGCAGACGGTTGTGACTGTAATGTTCTGCTATCGGAACTAGTGGTTGGACATGGATGTATTGTATGACTGGAACTTACACTTATTAATATAACAGAGCCAACACATTCCATGCATATGTCGTATTGTATTCTAGCTATCTTGTTTACTCTAAATGATATATGTATCTGTTTTCTTATGCATGCATGTATGGACTATTCTATATAAGTATGTATGGACTATTCTATATAAGTATGTATGAATCTTACTTAAATGTGTTCTTAGTTTAACCATCACTTTGGATTGATTGCTAACTTGCTTTCCAGTTTATGATGCATCTTCACTCATGTGTTCCCTTCCAAGACACGTGCTATCACAAGTTTCCAAGGGGCACACTCGCCCCACTTTCCATGTTTTAGAACCATTCATGCACCTTCCTTGACTTACCGCAACTTTCACATCCTTGCTACCAATGGGGACATCTTACTTGCCTTTGTGAGAAACCGTGGTCAAGGTGATACCATACAACTCACTACTGGGAATCCTACACCAAACAGTGTCATGTCTAATTGGGACTTCTTATCAGGGAGATCCCCTGACATGTTTGTGGGTCTAGCATCGTCAATAGAATTCAAGTTTACTCCTAACAAAAAATCCCTTTTCCTAAACTCCTGGGTATAGTCTTGAACTGTTTGGCCCTTGAGTTACCTAAAATTTTCTCCAATTCATAATGGATTTTTGTATGTAGGATAAAGGATAAAACTATCTTTTAATTGAAAAAACAAATTCAACACAAGAAATAGATATCTTACCATGAATTCACATTTCCTCTTGAGTCTTTGCTTCCCACCAAACTAGTGCTTCTCCTTCTAGTGTCAATGAAGCCAAATAGATATTTATGTCAGCTTCGTAAAGGTTCTGAATTCTACAATAAACCTCCAATTGTCTAACTTATCTATATTTACCTCACCATTGTACACGGGAAGTTCAAAATGTCCAATTTGCGTAAGGGAGTTTTTTCTTTTGGGGTTCATGAATGAGTATGAATAGCTTTTGTGGTGGAAGTGGAAGATAATGTTGTTTGTGAGGATGAGGATGATGAATATGATGAGGAAGATGATGAATATGGTGGAGATGGAGGAGGATTTCCACCATTACCCTTTGAATCCTTCTTTTCATAATTTTTTTTATCTTTTGAGCTTCCCTCTTCATGTGGGAACTTAGAACTCTCTCCAGCCATCCTAGTATTCCTCTCTTCATATAGGAATCTATCCATGTAAAATTAAATCATAGACAACTTTCTTGAATGCTTCCTCTTCTAAAAGACTTTCTGTCTCTCTTGCTCCAGACATGATGGCTTTGGATTCTACCTCAGCTTCTGGTACTGCTTGTACCTCTTCAATCTCAGCTAAAGGTAAAACTTGAGGTGATTCAAGTGCAACTGGGATTGAAACTTTGGGTGGAGATTGTGGCCTTGTGGTTGTCCTTGTTCTGGGCATTACCTCAAGATTTGCAATCAATAGTTTCCCTTCTACTCTTTGCAACTTTAACCTTGTAAGCATCTCAAATTTGCAACCATTAAAACCCTACTTAAACAAAACTCAAGAAATCAAGCAAATAATCTCATTCTGATACCAACTTGATATGTTATTGAATGCTAGTTTTGTTGTGCTAATTTCAACTTCATAATTAAAAACAATTTCTCATCATTTTCTTTATGTGCATAGGTTTCCTTTATAGTGTTTGTGAATGTAACAGGTAAATTTGTCAAGTTTTATGTCAAATTCATGTGCAAAATAGCATGTAAATAAAGTTTTGAATAGCAGTAAATAAATATATAGCAAACGATAAAACTGAACACTTAACACAATGTTTTGATGAAGGAGTTCACCCCTCCTATGCTACATCTCCTTAGTCCATCTTCCATGGATTGGGCCTCTGTATGAGCTCAAAATGGAAAAAAAAATGGTATTTATCATGCTCTACTACTTCTGAAACCTACTTCAATGTACGCAAAACATCAAAATCATATAAGGATGACTCTTTTTGAGCCCAAATTGGTCGAAAATTGCAAATGTTATGGCCTCTTCAGTTGTCCCTAGGAAAACTCCACCAAAACTGGAGAAACTCCAGTTAATCCTGCCAAATTTGGAGAAAGGCTAAATTTATCAGACCCGCCAAAAGATCCGCCAAGTTAACTGTGCTTTAATTAATGGATAAAAATGTATTAATTAATGTTAATATACAATTAGCACATAAATCGTGCAGTTAGTGCTAACCATCAACGTTCAGTTTTGTGGTGGTGGTCACATGCAGATGGGGTTGGCCTATGGCATTGGACCTCTCCTCCCCCAATCTCCACAGTTTAACACTTTATTTACAAACTTTGACCACTGTAAGGTAAGAACCGTCGATGCGGAATAGTGGCAATACTCTAGGCTTATGCAGGAAAGGTTGCGAGTTCGACTCCAACGACCTGCCAATACAATTTTGTCACGCACATCAATTCCTATAAGCCATTGGGGGAGGGACACGTTGTGGCCTCCAGGCTTACCACATGTCTCCTTCTCATTGGTCCTCCCCTGTCCGATGAAATCAGGCCAACTCATCAAACTGTAGACCAATCAAAATGCACCACTTGGTGTGACCTAATTGGTCATTGAACAAACCTTTGACCTGCACAGTCACCTGCCATGTCAGTAGTATGGACTGCTGACTATGCAGTGACTGTACTTGTTTTCAAAATTCCTCTATTTGACAAAGTGAATAGAATGTGATATCTTTCTCATACGAGCTCTATTTTGAGTGAAACGAATTGCATTGGGATTGTATCGCTAAGACGAACACGGGCATTTAGGTTTTGAGCAATTATGAGCACTTTGATTTTTTAGCTAAATATTGATCACCTAATCAATGGAAAGTAGATGATGACTATCCATAGGATAAGTGGTGTATGATCTCAAGGGGAGATATACATGTGTACCTTGATGATGATTCCATATGTTGATATATTATTCTTTTGGTGATTTTTAGGTTACTGATGTTGAATATGATGAAGTGATTGTAATTAGGAATAAATATGAAGGACAATCATGTATGTATGCATTTTTTCATGTTGAAAGTCACTTATGTTTTGTTATGTGACGATAATGAAGTCACACAAATTTAGGGGGATCCTCTCATATGTTTCCATCAATTCATTATTGGCATTATGGTTTTGAAATTGACTTTCTATAGTTTATTGATAATGTCATTATGTAATTTTTGTATGTATGAAAGAGTATTAATTCATGATGAATGGCAAATTTTCGCAAATTCTTATTACTGTTGTTGATCTGTTTCTTTGTTGTTGGTGAGAAGGATATAATGTGATCAGAATCCATGATTATTAGTTGGAACTGGTTAAGAGAGAGCATCTCCTATGCTTCTAGTGGCTCATTATTGGAATTATGGTTTCTTTAGCACTCCTTATTACATGATGTTGTATATGATGAGTTCATGATTATTATTGCTCTCATCAGTGTTATTTCATTGCTCACTACGAGAAAAGAAATATGTTTTTGTCACTATGACATGGGTTACCAATGATGCTTGGGTTGCATGTGGTGAAGTTATGGATGGTAAGCTATTATTGTTATTGTTGTATAAATATTGATTCACATGATGAGGAGGATACGTATGATGGTTGATATGCTACTTAATGGCTTGTGATATGTTGTTGATGCATGGAGAGAGTATGTTGTTGTATATGTTTCCTATGGTGTTTTGGTCTGAGAAATTTATATGTTTTGTTGATTTTGGCTCTTTATATATGTGGAGAGAATGCGTTGACCTTGTTGGCATGAGTTCAAAGGGATGAGTTGTTGATGAGAGCTCTATTGTAGATCTTATGATGCTGCTAGTGTTGCTCATTGCTTCTTGGATGTATTGCATATTTAGCCATGAGATATTAATGATAAAGATAGATATTACACTACCATATCTTCCTGATGACGAGGATGCTTATATTCTTGTCATTATGTAATTTATTCTACTATTGTCGAATGATTATGTTGCAGATGCTTATATGAGGCATGGTGGTTAGTGATAATTTTACAACAAAGGTTTCATTGATGAGATCCTTGTTTATGGATGAGATGTTGCACAAAGCATAGAGGCCATATCATTAGAGCACACTTGTGTGCACTTGCAAAATTCATGCATCATTATTATTATATTTTGATTGTGTATTGGTCATGAAAAGTCTCATGTTGTAAAATTCAACCATGTATGGGCTATTGGGATCAATTCATGTCATATATGTAACCCAATTATTTTGGGTGACTAGTGTCAAAATAGGATCATAGAGTCATTGGATATAGGAGAGGTCATATTTGTTTGAGTCATAAAGCCTTGTACTTATATTGCATATCTCTAGAAGGTCCAACATATGCTTAAGGGGAGCATGGTCAGTGTGTAGATTTCATGGTCCATATCACAAGATCAAACTTACAATGTCGAGCTCTACAAAGGGATTACTTCTATCAGCATGATTTTTCCTATTGCACTTGATTTCAAAGGGGGGGAGAAGTGTTACTGTTTGCAAGAGGTTTCCATCAAGTCCAAAGGGGGATATTGTTGTCATTATGGCTAACATGTTGTCCTTGTTGGAAACCTACATGTGAAATATGTCCTTGATGTCAGCCTGGGTATAATGTGATGATTATGGAACTAATTCAGATTAAAGGAATATTGGTTTAGGTATTGTAAAAATGAGGAATGATATTAGAAACCTTGTTACAGGTTTCACTTGAGAAAAGATGAAAATGTGAAGTTTGAAAAGTATATGTGACCCTTATGAAGAATAGTCAGGCACATAGTAGATTGTGTGAAGAAAAGTTTTGTATATTATCCTACCCGTGTGAACTAGAAAATCAAGAGCTCTTCCTATGGTAATCACTCACAATATTGAGATAACAACATCTATTTGATCCCATAAACAATTATCGACAACATTACCAAAGTATTTATCTGTGGTATTGGAAAGACTAATAGTTATATAAGGAGAAGGAGATCAAGGAGTTGAGTGTGCAATGTGATGGAGTATTTATACATGATTTGATCTAAAATAGGTGTGCACCAAGAAGCAAGGACAAGGTTCAAATATAAAAGATATGAAAGTTTATGGATACGCTTAATTGATCTATTTGTGTTTAAGTAGATAACAATGCAAGATACGTTATTATAGTGGAGCTATCATCTGAATATATTTGTTGAGATATGTGATTTTTGATAGTATGTGAGAAAATATCTATATTTGACATGGGTTGTGTTTTCAACAATGTTTTGATTCAATGATATAAGATTTGTACACATGTTTCACTCTTGAGTATTGCATAAATAAACAAATCTTCCTTATAATAGTCATGTATACTTTTTGAACCATTCAATTGTTGTTTGATCTGGGTTGTTGACTGTTTTTATTGCTACTAAGTAATTTTTATGATGATGGTAAATTCACTTTGAGCAGACATATTGGTTTAGCTTTGGTATTCAGTAGTATGAGATTTGTAGGTTGGTATTTTGCATAAATTTCATGTATATACCTGGATCCCCTTTTTGAAAATTGCGTATACATTCTGAAGATTAAAGTCTGAAGTGCTTCTTGTGATGACAGTTGATTATTTTTGTATCTTTTGTTGTTGATTTAGAAGGATGTCTTGATCAGGATGGTTGATTGATCATCGGTTATAGACTTTGAGCGTATTGAGTGGATTTATTTGGTTGTGTCTCAGTATATTTGTATATCCGTGATTGGTTATGCATTGGTATGATCATGTTGCAGTGATTCAATATTGGTATTCAGTAATTTATTGGATGGTTCATTGGTTCAATGTTTCATCGATTCAAGTAATTCAATTTTGAGATTCAGTGATTTGAGATTTGTACAAAGGTTTTATGCAGAGGAATAATGTATATATTTAAATACATTTCAGAACAATCACACACACACATATATATTCTGAGGTGAATTTGATTAGGGTTTGTAATGACAATAGATTGATTTTGTGTTATTTATTGATGGCTATCAATGATGTATATAATCTGACAATGTGGTTATTAATTTGTTTAATCCATGATTGGTTGATGATTAGTTTTAGCTTGATCAGTGATTTCTTGATTGGTATCTTTGTTTGATCAACGACTGATTTCAGAGATATTTGATCAGTATTAAGTGTTTGGATTTAGAGTAGTTAGTGGTATTTTTTGATTGAGTTTATTGCTAGGTGTGGTCCATTTTGAAAATTTGATGAAAGATGGCATGCATGTTTTAATGGTTGGAGTCAGGTGGATCTAGTATGAAGTATTATGAAACATGGTCCCCAAAGGTGATGAGATTTAGAGCCTTCAGTAAAGGGATTCTGATCTTCCTTTTAGTAGGAGCTAGTAAACTTGATCAAGGGGTTGTAGCTCCCTTCTAGTGGGTGTTGGAGAATGAGTGGAGGTTGTAGCCTCCTACATTTATGATAATATGTACTGGCAAGAGTTTGCACCAGTATAAAATGTAATGAATATTTCTTTATAATAACAAAACAAGACATATATGACAATAACAATGGTTTTCTCCCACATTGGGTTTCCACATAAAATTCTGGTGTCCTTATGTGTTGATGTGTTGATTATATGTGATGGTTTATTTTCTCTTACTACTCATGGTTAATGAATAATAAATGTCTAATGAAATAATAATGTATTGGTTAAAGTTAAACATTTGGTGGAAATTGTGAAATATCGGTAATCTACACAAATGCGGTTTTGTTTCACTGAAGTCACATACACATGCGATTTTTCTAAATAACAGTAGCATATACTTTTCAAAATTAAAAATTGGAGACTGATTCAAATAAAAATATTGATTCACACCCCCCCCCCCCCCCCCGATCCGGATTTAAATAGGAACACAACAAATTACAGAGATAACCATAAACACAAAGATGCAGTGGAAATAATACTTCATTTCATTAGTGTAAAATATTGAAATATGCTTACAGACATAAATGGAAATACAATAGCTAGCGCGGTGGTAGCTTATCTCTGAGAAGAGAAGTGGTGGCTAAATGCCTTTGAACTGAACTATAATGAGGCTCAAGGGCCTTTTTATTATTGAACAATAAGAGTAAATCCTAAACAACCAAAACCCTAACCCGAGGAGATGTAACACCAAGAGTTTATGGGCCCCGTTGGGGTGAGTTGGATAGCCAACTTCCCGGGGTCGTGACATGGTCATATTATCTCCATTTGATGTGCATAATAGCCCGTTAGAAAGATCTCTCATAGGACTATGACAAAAAAAACAATTTTAGTTAGAAAATTACTAGCAGTAGATTTCCAAAACAACGTCGTTTAGGGCCTCAAAACGGCTCCAAAAGTTTAGGACCCGAAAAACTGCTAAAAATAGTAAACTATGCTACAATTAAGGAAACTGAAAAAAACTGAAAGAAGCAATGGTGGGGTTCCAAGTGGAATTGGCAGGTGGCTACAAGTATCCACCTAGATCATTCCTCCCCCATTAGGAAGCAATGGTCCCCATTGCGTTGAGTTCCTCCATGAGATAAGGAAACTTCTGCTGAACTTGGTCGTTGGTGAGCCACTTGCCCTGGTGAAGGAGTTGGCTTGCTTTGACAACTCAATACAGTTGGATATTTTTCTAGCGAGTGTGATTGATCTATGTTTCCATGATCTGATCATTTGCATCTTGTTCCATGCAATTTGGATTTAACTCTATGGGTGTGAGTTGTTCTGCAATGTCGGATGTGTCTAGTAATGGTGGAAAGTATGGCTGAAGGTGGTCCACATTAAACATTGGGTGCAGGCCAAGGAATGGGGGAATGTTGAGCCCAAATGCATTGTCTCCCAAAGCCTTGGTAATATTGTAAGGACAATATCAAAGTGGTCTGAGTTTCCGATAGGCTCCGTAAGGCGTTCCTTTTGCAAATGCAACCAGACTTTGTCACCCAAATAAAACTTATGTGGCACCTGATGTTGATCATGTCGCTACTTGTGCTTAACATTTGATTTCTCCAGAATGTCATGGATCTGCTGGAAAATATGTTGGATGTGCTTAATGAAGTTGTTTGCCTTATCTATTTTGGACTGGACATGAGCTGAATCTGCGTGAGTAGCTGTAAATGGCATGGCCACATCAATGGGACATAGTGGCTAGAATCCTAAGCCCACCTGAAAAAGGTTGTGGCCAGTCGAGATGTGGAGAGCCCGATTGTAATTGTGCTAAACATAGGGGAGGCTCTCGTCCCATGTGTTTTGATGCTTTGAGCTGTACATGCACATAATGTGTACGATCATCCTGTTGACAACCTCTGTCTTGCCATCAGTTTGAGGATGGAAGGTTGTGGACTTAGTGAGTTTGGTGTCTAGCATCGTCCAGAGACTAGACCAAAATGTACTGAGGAACCTGCTGTCCCGACCTGAGATGATAGACTACAGGATCCCAAAGTGTACCCACACTCGTTCAAAGAAGAGTTTAGCAGTGGCTTCAGCTGCGATATTCATCTTGCAAGTCGTGATAATGGCCATCTTCAAGAACCTGTCGATGGCCACAAAAACACAGTCGTTTCCATGCTTAGTGGAAGGAAGGCCTGACATGTAATCCATGGAGATGGATTCCCAAGGTTGACTTACGGTAGGCAGTGGGGTATAGAGGCCTTGCTTCTCGATGGTTGGTTTCGCAATGGTGTAGGCAGTGCATGATCTAATGTACTTCCCGACATCTTGTTAAAGGTTTGGCCAATAGAAATACTTATGCAGTACTGCCACTATTTTCTCGACCCCAAAATGTCCAATAGCCTGACTGTAGTGTGCTTCCCAAATCATCTTGTACGCCCACTTGAAGGACCACAAAGGTGACCCAGGTGTCATAACAAGGCATCTTGGAGGTGAAAATCTGGAACACACTGACCCTCCAAGAGTGTCCGGTATGTGTGGCCAAATTCTAGGTTGTTTTTGTAGAGAAGTGGCCAATAAGAAGTCTCGTGCCCATAAGAATTGAACACAATGTTTAACGCCATGATCGGTGGTTGATTAAGGTAATCTGCAACATTATTGGTGCTACCCTTCTTATACTTGATATTCAAATGGAACTGTTGTAGGTATGTGGACCACTTCTGATGGCGATCATTCTACAATTTCCCTTGGGTTTGTATGAATTGTAGGTGTCGGTGGTCTGTGTGGATGACCATTTCCTTCCCCAAAATGTAATGCTTCCATTGTTGGCAGGATTGCACAATGGAATACATCTCTTTGTCATAAATGAGATACTTCCAGACTGTGTTTGAAAGTGTCTCACTGTGATATGCAACTGGATGCCCTTGTTGAGTAAGGACAACCCTAATAGCATAGTTAGGGGCATCTATCTTGACCTCAAATGGTTGTTGCAAGTATGGTAATGCGAGCAATGGTGCTAAGTAGAGGTGATATTTCAACTTTGTGAATGCCTTCCTGTTGAGATTCAGACCAAAAGAATTTTTCTTTCGCTCCTCCATTGGTGACTTGACTCAAGGGCCAAGTGATATGAGAAAATCCCAATACGAACCTACGGTAGAAGTTGGCAAGACCTAGAAAACTATGGAGCTCTGTTAGAGTGATTGGAGATGGCTAATCCCAAATGACTCGAACCTTGGTTGGAGCCACATGCACCCCGTGTTCATCAATCATGTATCTGAAATACTCAACTTGGGTCATGCCAAAAGTGCATTTCTCCAAATTGGCACATAACTTGTGTTGTTGTAGTGTTTGGAAAAGCTGTCGGATGTGGTTGAGGTTCTCTTCCCAACTTTGACTGAAGATTAGGATGTCATCCAAGTATACCACTACAAATGAGTTGGTGAATGGCCACAAGATGTCATCCATTAGCCTCATGAACATTGCAGGAGCATTCGTCAATCCGAAAGGCATAATGATGAGCCTCATAAATGGGTAATTATATGGGCTCATTTTACCTCCTAACCTAGTCAAATAAACCATTCTCTTAGCTTATTGTATTATTTTCTGATTATATTTATGCTTATGGAGTGAGTTGAGTTAGTTATGATGCCATGTGGTCTAACATGTGTTTAATGCAGATTATTGATGAATTTTGAGGTCAAAGTCAAGGATCCAGTGGAAAAAGGAGAGGAATTATAGGAGGGAATCCCCCTCATTTATTAATCCTCACTTCGAATTCCCCTTCATTTAGCTCGGAGTGCAATCAGCCAAATCATGCACTAGAATGCTGCCAAGCAAGTGGAGGATCACTGATAATTATCTCGAGTTTTAGGAGCCAAGCCTCCCTGATTTTAAGGAAGTTGTTGGTAGCTTCATTTGTATAAGTAGAGAGGCCTAGGGCCTCACTAGGGTTGGATTTGTTTTTTGGATTTTTGTTGGATTTTTTCTTATGTAAACTCTGCTCAACTTTGAGCTTATTATTTTGTGACAGTTTCATGTAATCTTGTTATTGTTTTGAAAATAAAGATGGAATTATTTTTGAGCTAGAACTGAGTTACCTCAGAGGGTTGAAGCTCTTGGTTTAGGGCCCAATCCAAGGAGCCAAGCTTCTCTTTTCTTGTATTTGTATGTTTTATTTCAATTTGTAGATTAGGTTGTTGTTAAATGTATTTCTTTTGTGGTTAAGAATATGTTTCTTTTGATGATTCAGTAGTTTGCTTCCATTTGTGCTTTCTATATCAGGTTAAGCAGTGATAAAGAAAAGATTCAAAAGGCTAGTAACAATTCCTTGGCCTCTCTTCCTCCCTTTGGGACCATGATTTGAGGCAAAGACCCTCTTGCTACCCCAAAAACATAGATTTTCCTCATTCATAGGACTTCTAGTGTTTGCAGCTTTTAGTAGGTTAATAGTCCAGATTTGCTTTGATTTAGATCTTCTTCATCATGCTCATCTCTTTATTTTCAATATTATTATTTCATGCTTTCCTTTCTTGCAGTATTTCTTAGCATTTCCTTTCATAGATCATAGTTTAGATTAGTTTGATGCAAAACTCAATTTTTCTAGATGCACTCATTTCATTGCTTGTTCGATCTTATTGGTTGACTGTCAGTTCCTTTACGGTAAATCTCTTCTTATAGCAGGCCAGCTTATCAGCGATCACATCCTCCATCTGATCCATGTCGTACAAGTCACCCAAATCTCACCTCAATTCTACCTCAGCTTCCTGAATTTTCCATAGAACTTCTTCCTCTCTCCTTGAGAAAACAGAATCATCTTCCTCTTTCCTAGTGATTCTTGCTAGACCCTAGGCACCCTGACACCTCATTCCAACCTTCATCCACCTTTTCCACCCACTCTCACACCCTCAAAATAATGAAAACTACTCTCAACCTCCTCCTATAAGCCTCCTGTAGTGGCCTTGTTTTCCTCTTGTAGATTTCCTGTGTCCTGTAGATTTTCCTGTAGGCTTTCTTTTGAAGGTTGAGTGTGGGAAAAGCCTCCATAAGGCCACCTGAGACCTCCTAGGACCCATCCACACCATCGTACATCCCTTCAAGTCCCAAAATCACCCTTCAACACCACCTATTCGTTGCCATACTCACACACAATAAATTACATGCATGTCAAATTCACATAAAAATACATAAAAATCCAAAAAAATGTTTTTTGCTTATCTACTTCCAGAAATAACATAGCTAGATTTTGTTTACTTCCTTGAATAGGTAATGGCATTCCTTTCATGGTTTTCGTAGCGCTTTCTACAAAAGTAGAATTAGTTGGTTAATTAGGGTCCACTAGGTTTGCTTTACATTTCAGTCTTTCTCCATTCTACAGTTAGAATAACATTTATCTTTCCTTCCTGTCATCACATATAGAGCTTCTTCTAGAATCCATAGAGTTTGGCTTGAGCTCCTAGTGATCTCGCATCGGCTGACCAAGTGACAACCTACAGTGAGAACTAGTACTTGTGCATACAACACCAATGTTTCTAAGTTTGTTATGAACTCTCGGGTTGATAAGAGTAAAGTAGGCAGCCCAGGAGTTGCAGCATTATTGCTGCAATACTAGTGCTCACCACTTTTTGGCATCATTTCCGAGGAAGTGTCAGAGTATTCTACGATTATTGCTTTTTTCTATTTTGTATTGCAACATTCTGCTAATAGTTTATTTCAGCGAAAGTAGACTAGTCCTTTCTTTTCCTTCAGTTCTGCATTTCCTTGCTTTCCTTTTCAATTTTTCAAATTTCATTTTAGCAAGAGTAGACTAGTCATTTGCTTTCCTTTCAAGTTCTCCATTTCCTTGCTTTCCTTTTCAATTCTACAAATTTCATTTCAAGAAGTTCATTTCAGTTAGTTGCAATTTGTTTTGTTCAATCAATTTCAGTTTTATAGGTACTATCAGTGTGGGGAAAAAGAAACAAAAACCAACCAAAAATATTTCCTTTCATGCCTCGTAGGAATAGAGATAACTCAGGAAAAGTTTTGCCCAACACCCCCACTGCTTCACACAGCTAACCTTCTCTCTTCTTCGGTATCTGCAATCAAGAAGAACCCTTAGGTGAAAAACCAGACATATTTGAAGAACGTATAGGGGAAGAAGAAGAAGTAAGCATTCCTTTGGAGCCAATGGCTAAAAATAGAAATGCTAGAGGGAATGGAGAGAGAATAGAGGGTACCTTTCCCATTCAAGAGACCAATGGGAACACCAAAATGAAGAATATAAGCCCTTCCGCTCTACCTCATTTCCATGGTCTGACTACAGAAAATCTTGACATCTTTTTGTTCAAGTTTTCTATTGTCTGTCGAACCTATGACTATGCAGAAGATGAGAAAAAGTTGAAATTGTTCCCTTCTACTCTCAAGGATGTAGCACTACGCTGGTTCATGGGATTAACTGGAAATATCATCACAACTTGGGCTCTGATGCAGCAAGCCTTTAAAAACAAGTATCAAGACTATTGTAGGTCAAAATATATTAAAGAAGAGATTTTTTGAATGACTATAGGAAGTGATGAGTCCTGGGAAGGCTATGAAGAGAGGTTCCAACTCAGTTACAAAAGGGTTATGTGTACACACCCTGAGTCTCTAAAGTTGGTCTTGCTCAGAGGAATTCGGGAAGATCTTTTAGACACCCTCCATCTACTGGTCGAGGGAGACATATACCAAAAATCCTATGAGGACATAAAGATTGTTTTTAGAAACCATTCTAGAGCAGCCAGAAAGAAAGGTAGGGGGAGTCACCCATAGCCACTACCTCTTCCTATAACTCATCCATTAAAGGAGAAATTGGAAACATGCTGGAATAATTCAAGAGTGAGATGCTACAGAATCTTGCCATGCAAATGGATACCTTACATATCAAAAGGAAACAAGAGGAAGCAGAGAGGTCTTTGGCCATTTTTTCCCTAGATGCACCAGGAGGCATCCTAAGAATAAATGCCCATTGAAATCTATAGAGGTTTTTCAGTCTGTGAAGAAAATCATTCTATAGACAAGTGCCCTTCCTTACCCAGACTTAAAGCTATATATCAAGGGGATGAGGGAGTCACTGAACAGTTCTATTACATAAACCAAAGGAGGCTGCATGGACCTAGACCATACTAGCAGGGGATGCAAGGGACATCTCAAGCATACTACAACCCCAACCAAGTCACTTCCATACCTTCTTGGACCCCCTCGCTCATCCTTCTTGGTCCACACCTCCTCCTTGGTCCTTCACATCTCAATATCATGCCCAACCAACCACCCAATAATTTCAATCCTATGCTCAGTCATAGCCTCAGTGGAATGCATCTCATTAGGGATGGAGGCCCCAATACAACTCTCCTCTTGCTCTTTTGCCTCCACCACCTACCTAACCACAATCATTATATCCTGCTCCACCAAAGAAACCCCAAATGCCTCCCCAGCCAAATCCAAACCCAAACAACAAACAAGCTCAACAACTGTATAGTGGGGAACCATCATGCCCAACCTATGCTGTGGAGATTCAAGAAATTAACCTGTGATCAGGGAAAGTTCTCCCAAATAGCCAGCCTCCACCCAGGGAGGTTGAGGAAGATAAAGAGGAAAGTGAACCTAAAGCAAATCCACCCTTTCCTAAGAGATTATCTGTGATAGTCCAGCCTACCCCAGAAAAACTGAACTCCTGAGAGAATTGAAACATCTGAAACATCTATGTGTGAAGACACCACTTCTCCAAACCATAAAAGATGTGCCTATCTACAATAGGTTGATCAAAGAGAAGTGCTTTAGGCATCTAGGAAGGTGCAAGAGAGAGGCCCCAACCATTAATGTCATAGGGAAATTGTCCAACCTGATGTTATGGTAGGTAATCTCTCCAAAATATCTGGACCCTGGAAACCCAGTAGTTTATGTCCACATCAATGGGAACATGATCCCACACACCTTGATTAATCTATGAGATGCCATTAATGTGATGAAAAAGGACATAATGCTCAAACTCAACCTTTAGGGCTCCTTGAGGAAGACCACGACCATGCTACAACTAGCAGACCACTCCACTGTGACCCTTGAGGGGATCGTGGAAGATGTGATGGTATCCATGATTCTTGTGAGTACCCTACTGATTTTTTAGTTCTCCAACCAAAGGAAAAGCTCACTAGGTATCCTCTCATTTTGGGAAGACTCTGGTTGGCTACCGCTGATGCCTACATCAGCTATCGAGCTGGAAACATGACCATAAAGAATGGGCACATGTCCAAGCAATTAATCCTATATCCTCCTACCCAACCCTTGCTAGAACATGATCTACCTCTCTAGTTGGAGAAGGAAGATAAGGATGAAGTCTATTCTACACCGCTTTGTGCATTAGAAATTTCCATGGGGGGGAAACCCCAAGATGAGGATGATATGATTGAAAATCTAATTCAGAATCCACCTCCTAGTGTATCGCCATTAGAGGACACAGTAAGAGAAACCCAAAACAACCCCTCAGATGATCTTTATGCGGCCAACTCCACTCCTATCCGTGTTAAGAATATAGAGCTTGACCTAGAAATAACCTTGAAAATCAATCCATCCCTATCCGCTTCCCAGGAGAAGGAAGTGTGTATCCTGCTGAGAAAACACCTAGATTCGTTCACTTGGAGTTATAAGGAGATGAAGGGAGTGCACCCTTCAATATGTACTCATCATATATACATCAAGGAGGATTGCAAGTCAGTCATGCAGCTTCAAAGGAGGATGAATCCAACACTTAGAGATATTGTTAAGGAAGAACTGCAAAAATTGCATGATGCAGGATTCATCTATCCCATCTCTAACAGTGAATGGGTCTCTCATTTAGTGCTAATGCCAAAGAAAAATGGTAAGTGGAGAATCTGTGTCGACTATCGGGAATTGAACAAAGCCACTAAAAAGAACCATTTTCCTTTACCTTTCATAAATCAAGTGTTAGACAGTATAGCAGGGAAACAGTTTTTCTCTTTCCTAGAGGGGTTTTGCAGGTACAAGCAGATTCAAATCAACCCAAAAGACAAAGATAAAATCACTTTCACTTGTCCTTAGGGTACCTTTGAATACCGGGTCCTTCCTTTTGGTTTGCGCAATGCTCCAGCGACTTTCCAAAGAGCGGTATTGAATATATTTTCTAAACTGGTTCATAATGTAGTAGAAATATACATGGATGATTTTACTCCATATGGATCTAACTTCCAAGAAGATTTGTCTAACTTAGCAAAAGTTCTGGATAAGTATATTGAGATGAACATGTCTCTCAGTACGAAAAAATGTGAATTCTTGATGGCTGAAGGGACCGTGCTAGGTCACGCAATATCTCAGCAAGGACTATAGGTGGACCCCAACAAAATTGCCATCATCCAAAGGGTCCCACCTCCTCAAAAGGTGAGAGATGTCAGAAGTTTCCTAGGCTTAGCTGGGTATTACAAGAGATTCATTAAATATTTTAGCAAGCTAGACTCTCCTTTGTTTGGCCTCTTAGGTAAAGATGCCAACTTCATATGGTTGGAAAACTGTCAAGAATCCCTCGATACCTTGAAGAGCAAGCTCATGACTGCCCTAGATACCTCGAACAAAGAAATAGGAGCAACCTTAAGATAAATTGATGAAAATTTATCTTCTGCCATATACTTTATAAGCAAAAACTTGTCAAAGGCAGAGTTAAACTATACAGTGACCTAGAAGGAACTCTTAGCTATCAAACATTCCTTAAAAAAATTCAGACATTATATCATAGGCTATCAAACCTTTGTGCACACTGATCATGCTACAATTATATATTTAATGAACAAACAAGATGTAAATGCTCGCATTATTAGATGGTTTCTTTTACTATAGTAGTTTGATTTGACCATTATTGATAAGCCTGGTAAAAAAAATGTTGCTGCTGACTTTTTGTCTAGAGTAAATTTGTCTGCTGGTGAAGAAGGAATGGTGGATGACCAAATGCCAGATGAACATCTGTTTTCTATCTTAGTACTTTCTCCATGGTTTGTTGATATAGCAAACTACTTAGTTTCAACACAGTTCCCACCACACCTATCCTCAAAATAGAAGAGGAAGATAGTAAAGAAAAATGCTCCTTTCACCTGGATTGGGGGAAATCTCTTCAAACTTGGTCCAAATCAGATTTTGAGAAGATGTGTCAAGGAGGAGGAAGTCTTTGACATCCTCCTAACCTGCCATGACAGGCCTTGTGGAGGCCATTTTGCAGCAAAAAGAATTTCCTTCAAGATATTGCAAGTAGGCTACCACTGGCCCACTCTTCATCGGGATGTGAGGAGATATGCCAACCAGTGTGATCGGTGTCAGAGGATGGGGAAACCTACTGGTGGGTCTTGAAAATGTCATTCATTTCCATTACACTTTCACTATTATGTCCATTATATCACCTCCATTTCACCTCCATTTCACTACTATGTCACTACATTCATCCCACTTTCATTATCATTGGGCCACATTTATGTTTTTCCAATCTTTATTAATTCTAATCCTTTTAAGTGAATTTGTGGTTAAAAATTAGAAAATAATGTGCATATGCTTATACCTAACAAGTCGGTTGAGATTGTTGACATGTGTAGGTCAAAAGGAGGCTTCTAGAAGACCCTTATGTGGCACTCTAAGGCCAAATTCGAATTTGAGTGGAAAGAATCATGGGATCATGAGGATATGTGTCACATCTCCTAATTTTATTGTAACTCTAAGAAGACATGCGTCTTATCAGTACTATTTTGATTAGGACTCTAGAGGTAGAGGGAGAGATTCATGGACTCTCATTAATGAGATGGTTTCTCATCTTTTTGTATAAATAGGAGATCTCTCTCCTTCATTTGTTAGCTTGTTAGCTTAGAGTTTAGAGCTTATATTGTGAGTCTTAACTTAGCTTGGAGTTTGTAGTTCTTCCTTGATGGCTTTTGAAAGCTTTGGAGAGCTTTGTTGTACTTTGTAATTTGGAAGAATTTGAATAAAGCTTTGATGTTCTCAACATCGAAGGATATGTGAAGTAGATGTCATGGAGCATATTAGAATGTAAGGTAGAGTAGATTTCATTTTGTAATTTTGCTTTAATTTCATTATGTCATTTGATTGCTTTCAAGTTTGATAGATTAGATTTTCCATTCATATTCATGTAAGTGTGTTCAACCGGTTGATTGTAGATTAGTTTTTCTTTACATGTTTTTGCATCAAATAGAGACATGAGATTTTCCTCTCTGCTGACTTTGTTTTCTTAGCTTTTTAACTCCAGTTACGTTTTGATTCCAATCTTATTCACTTGCTTTATTAGTTAGTTTAGATATCAGATTGCTCATATCATTGACGTTATCTCCTAAAGCCATAGCTTAGACTACTTTGCGAGGTATCGGACTATGAATGATGTGATTTGATTTTAGTTTTACTTTTTTGCAATTAGATATCAACTTGCTCATATCATTGACATTATCTCCGAAAGCCATAGCTTAGACTACCTCGTGAGGTATCGGACTATGAATGATGTGATTTGATTTTAGTTTTACTTTTCTGCAATTAGATATCAACTTGCTCATATCATTGACGGTATCTCCAAAAGCCATAGCTTAGACTACCTGTTGAACTATCGAACTATGAATGATGTGAATTGATTTTACTTTTATTAGATTGCAATTTTTTATTTGTTTGAGTGTAGTAGCTTAATTCATTTTTCTGTATTTAGACAACAACAGAGATAATGGTTTCATGATCAGTAGTTCATTATTTGTTTGATTTGAATAGCAACATGTTTCCATTCTTGTTTAAGTACTAATTTCATCAATAACATGTTTTGAGATCTTTTTAAGTGTTAAGTTTTGGAAGTTACCATTAGGGACATAAACCTTGTCTTGAAATATACATCCATACTTGACCTTTAAAAGTATTCTTAAGACCTTAGAATAGGATTTCCATTTGCATTAGACACTTTAGGAGATCAACAAGAACAAAACCCCAAAATAAAATAAAATCTATAAAACAACGAAGTAAGAAGAAGGTTAACTAAGCACATATGGTGCACCACACTTCATCAGTTTACGATACCCAGATTGATAATTTATGTAAAGCAATTTAAGACATTAAATTGACTAGACATTTTTGGTGTCATTGCCAGAGAAGTGTGATTAGGAGACCTTATTTCTTACATCTAAAAAAAAAAATTAATAATTCTTGAATATGCTCTCCTCATGCACTTTGTGTGATCTGGAGGATTAGAAAAAGAATTGTTATAAAAAATAATAATTAATAATTCTTGACTATGCTCTCCTCCTGCACTTTGTGTGATCTAGAGGATCAGAAAAAGAATTGTTATGTTAAAAAAAAAAAGGGAGACAAAATAAACTTCATCATTTCAATTGATTCAATAAAAAAAAAATGAAACCCAACTACTTTGATAGGTTCAAATTGTCCAAGATTGATTGGTTATGGTTTGTAGTGGTCCTCAAAACACTGTATCCTATTTTATAAGATTTTTCAACTTAGCTGCGGAATGTGGCCTAATTCCGCAGCTAATTGAGATTCTGCAGCTAATTTCAAGGTTTAATAAGTTACATGCATCTAATGAAGAAACTGACCACATGGGTATCTCTTGAATTGTCCCGAAATGGATCATATCCTAGTCACTTAGCCCAGATTGATAAAAAATCACCTTAAGACCTCATTCAAAGTCTTGTTTTCAATACATTTACCTTGTAGTCTTTGCTAACCTAAAATTGAAAATCATTAATCCTTCTTATAAAAAAAAAATAACTTTAGAAAGAAAAGAAAAAAAAAATCTATGGCTATCCTCAATCCTATCTTTCACTGTGGCCTAAAAAAAATATATATATATATGCAAAAGCCTTCTCTAGTTATCTACCTGACTCTTGTAATCATCAGCATTGTTACAGCTGCTATTTCTTATTTCAATAATTTCTTCTATCCCTTCGTCTTGCTGGAACATCCCAACTGAGACCATAACTATATGGATATGTCTGCCAACATTTATAAATCAGTAACTTTCCAATGAGATGTGAGCCATACAATATCAGGGATCAGAATATAGGAGTATATTGTGATGATATCAATTGAGCAGAGGTTCATTAGAAAGCACGCAGCCCTCCTCTATCTTTGGTCGAGATAAGCTTAAACCCTCCTAAGCGAACAACACTAAGTAAACCAGGCCAATTCATATTGCTTATAATGGACAATAATGAGAAACTGGTTGGGTTACTTACAAGGGGGAATGTGATTAAAACTGCGCTGCAAATCAAACACGTTGTTTAGCATGAGGCTACAGCGATTTGATTATATGGAGATATTAAAACATGGATTTAGAATGCATAGTTAAATAGTTAGACTCATGAGCCATTACACAACAGATGAAACCCAAAAGGCCGAATGCAACAAATTCATAAAATGCAGAACAGTGAAAACATTAACTCAGAAAGAAAAACGTAAAATAGAGAAAAAATTCAAACTTCAGATGCACGATTTGGCCAAATGGAGACGAATTTGAAAAAAATAAAACATGGGTTTTTTCGCTAGTAGGGTCAATTGGATAACCCAAAAACGGTTATAAGAAATTCGTGGCGGTTTAAGAGAATTTTGTGGTTATTTGAAGCCTCTTTTTGCCTACCACGTGAGAAAAAATAGTGGCTTTTTTAACAGTTTTGGCCATATTTCGATTTCTTTGAGAAATTCACTCGGATCTGATTTCCTTGGATGCCAGGTCATCCACCATATCACTAAATATGTGAGAAAAAAAGATTTTTATTAAATGAACAAAGAATAGTTTAAACATGGCACGCTTTGGTTGTTTGAGAAAACACGTCTTCCGCCACCCGTCTAATCCTGTTCCGCTACTTCCTATTTGACAATAAGATGATCAAATACTTCACTTCTCCAAGCACCCATCTAATAGTTGTTCCTATGAATCGGCGTTTTACTTGCTAAAATATTGGCACAGGTGTTGATACTCATGGATTTTGTCTCCATTGACAAGTTCTGCGTATGTGTTTAACTTTATTATGACGTGCTTGCTAGTCTGACCATACTTTCAACCAAAAACTCTACAGTAAAATGACCTCTATCCATCCGTAATACCATGAAAAGCACTGATCAAGCTCATCTTTATCAACTACACTTACATCGAGGGTGGATTATATGCTTTGGTTTTAGGTAATTTGAGTAAATCAATAATTAGCATATGGCTGAATCTAGTTTCTAGAATTCCTTTAATCATCGGCCTTGAGAACTATGCCTTGGAACTAATGGATCTTTCTATTGATCATACAAAAGTAGGAGGATTGCGTGCTAAATTTCAAAGCTGATGGTTGGTCGTCTTTGAGCTGTGGAATGCAGCCTGATTCTGTAGCTAACTGATAATTCTGCAACCATTTTATTACTTCTATAGGTTACAAGTGTCGAGAGACAAAACGAACCACATGGGTAGTTGGGAAAATGTCAATACATGGATGGTGTCCTATTCATTTGATCCAATTCGATGAAAAAGACCCTAGCCAAAGGGAATTCAAGTTGTGTGTTATCACTAAGTCGCCACACTATGTTGCCACACTAAGTCCCCGCATGTCAAGAAAAAAATAATAATTTTGAATCAATGAAATGAATAAGTTATTTGCTCACTTTTTTGAAGGTATTGATTAATTTTGGACTGATGATGAAAGATGAATGGCTAACTTTTTATTCAAGATTTTTAGCTACAAAAACTGTTGACATTCCGCAGCTAAAGTCCAATTCTGCAGCTGGAAAACCTCATTGTTCAAATCAGCCTAACTTTCTCATACAAAATTAGATTTTGATGATTCAAGTATCGTTGGAAAGATCTCAACAAGTTCCACACAATGAGAAATCCATCATTAGAGTTTGAAATGGCCAATAATGAAATAAATTGCTGAAAAGAAGCAACATTCAACTTGGGGCACCAATTCCAAAGCAGGTATAAATTCTTTTGATTTTTCCTTTGAAAACTTGTTTCATTAATACAAATTCTTATTTTGGTGTGTAAATATCATAACTAGAGAAATTGATCACCTCTATCCTTTGATAATCTTACATTCTACTGTAGAAGAAGTATTATTTTTTTTTCAAGTTCCAAGAGGAAGGACAAATGACTACAAGAGAATGGTGTCTGTCTAAGAGACCAATTTGTTTCATAAAAGGATGATCAACAACAAAGAGGAAATATGCTGATGAAAAATTAGATCCAAACACTTGAAAAACTTTTAGATACTATTATCTCCATCACATCCATACTTCATAATAAACCATTCACCTCATTTCACTCCATATTTTCCATTTACATTCACATACACTTTCCATCTCTTTTTGTCCATTCATAACCCACAAATAAAAGCAAGAGACTCATTCACATGCTTATTGCCCATTGCCATTTCTACTCTCCATTGCCATCTTCCATTTTCATCTTCCATTTCTTGTCATTTTCATTCTGCAAATAAGCCCTGCTTCAATGCAAATTATTGAGTCCATAGTCCTTTGAGTCTAAGTTTCTTGTAAAAACACCTTGAGGCTTGCATGCCTTAATGCAAAGTCCTCATGCTGACAAACAATGGGAATACATTAATGTCCCTTGTTCATCATATCTTCTAGGTGACTCGACATCGGAAAATTCATTCATACATATCAAGATGTGTTTGGGCATCTTGACTCTCATTGTCATGAATGGTGAGAGTTCTCGTGTTGACTAGTGGCATCCATTAATGGCCACTAAGTCAACAATTTGCTACTATGTTCGACATCAGAACATCTTTTCACATAGTAGGAATTGTGCCAATGATTTTTGAAAACATGAATATTATTATTTTCAGCATTTTGGAGTAGATTCAGCAAGTTTTAGTAAAAGCAATAAAAAGTCATCTTATCTCTTTATCCATGACTCCTCTTGTTCAGCCACTTGAAGAAGAATATGATCAGAATTTCGCAGCCACCACACATATAACTCATCCATTCCAAAGGGTAAGTTAAGGTACCTCATTTTCTAACTTTTGACTATAGAATTCCATAAAAAGCTAGAATGATAATTGTTGGAAAAACATTTCTCTTCCTCATTTCATAAAATTGCCAATACCATCAGTTGGGGGGAAAATACATTCATCTTCATATCTTTCCATGTCCATATCATACTCAGGAGTCCACATACTTCCAACATATATTAACTATTACATTGTTGTTATGAGCATACAATGGCTTTTCAAAAAGTGCTTAAAAGATAAATGGGATACAAACAAAATTATGGTTGTCACACAAGAACCAACCATCATGCAATCCAATAAAGATATACTTTGCAACAATAATCAAAATATTATTATGCAAAGTTCAAAGATCAAAATAGAATACAAAAAAAAAAATGGTTGAAACACAAGAACCAACCATGTTGCAATTCAAGTAAAACACTTTGCAGAAATATGAAGTTATCAAATGATATCATGCAAAGTTAAGCCAAAGCTTAAGGATCAAAAGAGTTAATGTAATATATATTGCATGAGGACATGCAATAACTTCAGTTGGAGGTATGTTGGGTCTTGAAAATATCATTCATTTCCATTACACGTTCATTATTATGTCCATTATATCACCTCCATTTCACCTCCATTTCACTACTATGTCACCACATTCATCCCACTTTCATTATCATTGGGCCACATTTATGTTTTTCCAATCTTTATTAATTCTAAGCCTTTTAAGTGAATTTGTGGTTAAAAATTAGGAAATAATGTGCATATGATTATACCTAACAAATGGGTTGAGATTGTTGACATGTGTAGGTTGAAAGGAAGCTTCTAGAAGACCCTTATGTGGAACTCTAAGGCCAAATTCGAATTTGAGTGGCAAGAATCATGGAATCATGGGGATATGTGTCACATCTCCTAATTGTATTGTAACTCTAAAAAGACATGTACGTTATCAGTTCCTATTTTGATTAGGACTCTAGAGGTAGAGGGAGAGACTCATGGACTCTCATTAATGATATAGTTTCTCATCATTTTGTATAAATAGATCTCTCTCCTTCATTTGTTAGCTTCTTAGTCTCAGCTTGTAAGCTTAGAGTTTGGAGTTCTTTAGGTTGGAGTTTGTAGTTCTTCCTAGATGGCTTTTGAAAGCTTTGGAGAGCTTTGTTATACTTTGTGATATTGAAGAATTTGAATAAAGCTTTGATGTTCTCAACATGGAAGGAGATGTGAAGTAGATGTCATGGAGCATATTAGAATGTAAGGTAGAATAGATTTCATTTTATAAATTTTGCTCTGATTTCATTATGTCATTTGATTGCTTTCAAGTTTGATAGATTAGATTTTTCATTCCTGCAATTTTAATTCATGCAAGTGTGTTCAACCGGTGGATTGTAGATTAGTAATGCACATAGCTTTTTAATGACTAATGACATGATGGAATCATCTTGTCCTTCTGCTGATTTATTTTCTGAGTTCTAATTCTAGCATTGTTATTTCTTTCAGTTTTGTTTTGTTCATTTACTTTCATACAATTTAGATATCATATTACTCTATTTTTTTATGATTACCTTCCTATAGCCAAGCGACTCAAATAGTGAGGAATCAGAATATTATTTGATGTAGTATGATTTAGTTTACTTTCCTGCAAGTTAGTGATTAGATTACTTATGCCATTTTCAGGGATTGAAGTATGAATGAGTAGTTTAATCTTAGTTTCATTTTATGCAATTTCATTTCATGCAATTTATATATCATATTACTCCATTTGTTTATGATTACCTTTCTATAGCCAAGCGACTCAAATAGTGAGGAATCATAATATTATTTGATGTAGTATGATTTAGTTTACTTTCTTACCATTTAGATATCAAATTACTCAATTTGTTTATGATTGTCTCCTATAGCCAGAGCGATTCGAAAGGTGAGGGGTCAGAATATGAGTTGATGTAATATGATTTAGTTTACTTTCCTTACAGTTTTGGAATTACTTTAAGTTCAATTTTCTTTTTATACAGCAGCAAGGATACTGGGTTTCATAGTCACTAGCTCATTGTTTGGTTGTTGCATTCTATTTTGATTGAAGTAGCAGCATATTTACACTTTTGTTTGAGTACTAATTCCATAAATAACATGTTTTAAGATCTTTTGAAGTGCCAAGTTTTGGAAGTTACCATTAGGGACATAGGCCTTGTCTTGAAATCTCTATCCATAATTTTCCTTTTAAAGTATTTTTAAGACCTTAGAATAGGATTTCCATTTGCATTAGACACTTTAGGAAACCAACAAGAATAAAACCCCAAAACAAAATAAAATCTATAAAACAACGAAGCAAGAAAAAGGTTAACTAAGCACATATGGTGCACCACACTTCATCAGTTTACGATACCCGGATTGATAATTTATGTAGAACAATTTAAGACGTTAAATTGACTAGACATTTTTGAACTTGCGGAAAAATAAACTAATATCAAACTACACATTCATACTTCAATCCCTCACCATTCGAATCGCTCTGGCTATAAGAGATAACTGAAAATGACATGAGTAGTCTCATATCTAAATTGTAGGAAAGTAAACTAAATCATACTACATCAAATAATATTTTGATTCTTCACTATTTGAGTCACTTGGCTATAGGAAGGTAATCATAAACAAATGGAGTAATATGATATCTAAATTGCATGAAATGAAATTGCATAAGATGAAACTAAGATTAAACTACTCATTCATACTTTAATCCCTGAAATGGCATAAGTAATCTAATCACTAACTTGCAGGAAAGTAAACTAAATCATATTACATCAAATAATATTCTGATTCCTCACTATTTGAGTCGCTTGGCTATAGGAAGTTAATCATAAACAAATAGAGTAATATGATATCTAAATTGCATGAAAGTAAATGAGAAAAACAAAACTGAAAGAAATAACAATGCTAGAATTAGAACTCAGAAAATAAATCAGCAGAAGGACAAGATGATTCCATCATGTCATTAGTCATTAAAAAGCTATGTGCATTACTAATCTACAATCAACCAATTGAACACACTTGCATGAATTAAAATTGCATGAATGAAAAATCTAATCTATCAAACTTGAAAGCAATCAAATGACATAATGAAATCAAAGAAAAATTTACAAAATGAAATCTATTCTACTTTACATTCTAATATGCTCCATGACATCTACTTCACATCTCCTTCCATGTTGAGAACATCAAAGCTTTATTCAAATTCTTCAATATCACAAAGTACAACAAAACTCTCCAAAGCTTTCAAAAGCCATCAAGGAAGGACTACAAACTCCAAGCTAAAGAACTCCAAACTCTAAGCTTACAAGCTGAGACTAATAAGCTAACAAGCTAACAAATGAAGGAGAGAGATCTCCTATTGATACAAAAGGATGAGAAGCCATCTCATTAATGAGAGTCCATGAGTCTCTCCCTATACCTTTAGAGTCATAATCAAAATAGGAACTGATAAGACACATCTTTTTAGAGTTACAATACAATTAGGAGATGTGACACATATCCTCATGATCCCATGATTCTTTCCACTCAAATTCGAATTTGGCCGTAGAGTACCACATAAGGGTCTTCTAGAAGTTTCCTTTCAACCTACACATGTCAACAATCTCAACCCATTTGTTAGGTATAAGCATATGCACATTATTTCCTAATTTTTAACTACAAATTCACTTAAAAGGCTTAGAATTAATAAAGTTTGGAAAAACATAAATGTGGCCCAATGATAATGAAAGCGGGATGAATGTGGTGACATAGTAGTGAAATGGAAGTGAAATGGAGGTGATATAATGGACATAATAGTGAAAGTGTAATGGAAATGAATGACATTTTTAAGACTCAACACACCCCTCCTATAAATCCTCAGCCTTGTTCCTTTGTATTTGGTTGCCAATTTGCTCATAAATTCTTGACTTTAGTCCAAAAAATGTCCAAAAATCTGCAATAAGCACGTATAAGACTTTATGGTCAAGTGACTATTCCCATTCATTCAATTAACATAAATATATTCAAAAGCATGCATAAAACTATGAAGAATGGTGGATTAATCGAAAATAATAGGCAAAATGAGCCCATAAAGTTACCCATTTTTTGGGCTCATAATCACCCCCTGCTGAATGTGTTGCTCATTCTCTGAGTAACTAATCCAGTTCATCATCTTTGATTGCTTTGATTGCCTCTCTGACATCCCAGGCTTTCGAGGTGATATCCTCTTCTTTTTCATGAAATCCTGCCTTTCTCTCTACTTCCTCCCATTGCCTGTGTTCTTCTTCTTATTTGACCCCTTCTAGTAGTCCTAAAAGTAATGGAGGACTGAACTTTAGGCCGATCCAGTTGGCCTTCAGGTTTTGCATTGTCTGTTTATAAAGTGGCACTCTTGCCAAAGTCTCTCTCATTTTAGTTGGGAAGTGGTACTCTCTTATTTTCAGATTGTGGGACAATGCGTTCCATCTCCTTGTGCAAGCATGAATGCAATTATCACTAGACACTGTTTCCATGTCTTCAAAGTGAGCAATGGCTTGAGCTTGCCTTTCAACGTAGTTTGGGAGAAATTGAGTGTTGTTAGCAAGGTGTTGATGTGCATATACTAGAGCTAAGGGATCTTCTTGTTCTGCCCTGATCATGAGTGGCTCACTTAGCTCCTTGTCCATAACCTTCCAAATTTCTACTGCCCTCTTTTCCTCATGGCTTAACCAAGAAGCCATAGCCATGAGTTGTACATCTCCCAATGCAACATTGGGGTCTCATAGATTCATGTTTGGAAGTGCCAAGTTGTGTAAATAGAATTCTGCTAACATGGCGTTATCTTCAGCTGAGCTATTGTCACACAAATACATAAATTGATTGCAATTTTGGAATGGAATGGTGCCCCTTTGGTCCAATGTGTTAATTTGAAATTGCAACCATTGATCTTTAGGACTTAGCAAGTTTCCTACATTGTAAGGCTTCTACTGCCCAGTTGGCCATGCAGGCCATTTGGGCTTCTTTTTCTTGCAACTGTTGTTTTAAACACTGTATTTCTTCTGCTGCCTGAGACTCCTTTTCTTGCAATAATTTTGTCAGCATCTCAAATCAGCTTTTAGCTTTTCCTCTCTCTGTTGTTTCTCGGTTGTTTCCTTGTCTGTTGGAGGTCCTTATTGCTGCTGTTGCCCTCCCAAAATGGACGGCCTATCTTCCTTGTGACCTTCCTATAACTGCAATTTTTTTTTTAGTAGCTCATTCTCCTCCTATAATTGGGCTCTTTTACTGATTTCTATGTGCCTCACCATAGCCAACTCTCTTCTTGATTCTTTTATCCATTCTTCTAGGTGGCATATGTCTGCAACTCCCTTAGATTTGGCAATTCTCATCCAAGTGTGAGTCCTAACCCGTTCTTGTTCCAATGCAAAGAAAAGTGGTACAACAAACTTCTATGGGATGATCTTCCCACTTTCTAACAAGTTGTAATATGATCCCAAACTAGGTTGAGGGCTTGGTTCCAGTATCTCCTCAATCTTGTCTTCTCCTTGTGATTGTTTGGTTGTCTTCTCCTCCATTTTCTCAATCTCTTTTAACTTGGCTAGAGTTTCCTGTAGAGATGTTTCAATTTCTTGTAGAGCTGCCTTGAGTCCATCATCTTAATTTGCTCTCTCCATGTGGAGGTCTTTGGGCTTCCTCTTTTATAGGTGATAGATATCTTGGAAGGAGACTCTTCCTTCTATTTAGTGGTTGTGTCCTCAATGACAATTGGTTCCTTTGATTGTGGCTGGGGTTTGCCTACTTTGATCCTTGTGCTTCTTCTAGCTTTAAATTACATGGAATTTTGCCTCTTTATTTTTCCATTTTATTTTGTAGGTGTGCTTAATGCAGCAAGCACAGCTGCTGCTTTCCATGCCAACTTTTCAGGGCATTCCTCTTGCTGGTTTTCTTTTCCTTCACTTCCTGTAGAAATCTCTATTCCCACTGTTTCTCCCCGTGTTACTGATATTTCAGGGTGTGTCTTTTCCTTCTCTTGGTGGGTGCCTGGTTTTGCTGTCGCAGTCTTCTTTTGGGCTTCCTTGGCCTTTTTCTTTCCAATCGGTGTCCTCTTTTCCTTCACTGTTTTTGTTGTTCTCTTTCTCTGTTTTAGGCTCAATATTCTTGTCAAATTCTTCTTTTTCCTTTTGGTCTTCCTCTGTTTTTCCCCCTGCTTGAATGTCTTGTGCTCCCTCATCATTGTTGCTTTCAATTCCTTCAGTTTTCTCCCCCTCATCACTGCTGAATGGGGTGATGTTCTCAGCCAAAGTTCTAATGTCATCATCCTTGGACATATTTCTGAAGATTTCCCAAACTATGGGTATAGTATAGGTGTGTAAAGCATCTTCCACCAACATTTTGATGAGCCCATGGTTGGCCAACTGATCTAAGATCCCTTCATTTAACTTTGTACCACATTCAATTAAGGGATGAAGGAGGAAATATGGGAAGCTCAGTTTTCTGGCTGGAGGCAAGTCCATCCCATACCTTAATTCATGTAGCAACCTGAAATGATATCCATAAATGATGTTGAACCTCCCTTCACATGTGATATACTTCATTATTTGATAACTGACTTCACTCCAGCAAGAGAAGAAAAAGACACACCCTGAGATATCAGTGACATAGGCAGAAACAGTGGGCATAGAGATTTCTACAGGAAATGAAGGAAAAGAACAGTAGCAAGAGGAATCCCCTAAAAAGTTGGCACGGGAAGCAGCGGCTATGCTAGCTGCATCAAGCACACCTACAAAAAAAAAGGAAAAAGAAAGAGGAATGAAGGAGGAAATATGGGATGCTCAGTTTTTTGGCTGGAGGCAAGTCCATCCCATACCTTAATTCATGTAGAAACCTGAAATGATATCAATAAATGATGCTGAACCTCCCTTGACATGTGATATACCTCATTATTTGATAACTGACTTCACTCCAGCAAGAGAAGGAAAAGACACACCTTGAGATATCAGTAACACAGGCAGAAATAGTGGGCATAGAGGTTTCTGCAGGAAATGAAGGAAAAGAATAGCAGCAAGAGGAATCCCCTGAAAAGTTGGCACAGGAAGTAGCGGCTATGCTAGCTGCATCAAGCACACCTAGAAAACAAAAAGGAAAAAGAAAGACGCAAACCTCCATGTACTTTAAAGCCAGAAGAAGCATAAGGATCAAAGTGGGCAAATCCCAGCCACAATAAAAAAAACCCATTGTCATTGAGAACATAACCACTAAGCAGAAGGAAGATTCTCATTCCAAGATATCTATCACCTATGAAAGAGGAAGCCTAAAATCCTCCACATGGAGAGAGAGAATTAGGATGATGGAATCAAAGGCAACTCTACAAGAAGCTCAAACATCTCTACAGGAAACTCTAGCCAAGTTAAAAGATACTGAGAAACTGGAGGAGAAGGCAGTGAAACAATCACAAGGAGAAGATAAGGTTGAAGAGACACTGGAACCAAGCCCTCAGCCTAGCTTGGGCTCATATTAAAACTTGTTAGAAAGTGGGAAGATCATCCCACCGAATTTTTCTGTACCACTTTTATTTTCCTTGGAACAAGAATAGGTTAGTACTCACACTTGAATGAGAATCGTCAAATCCAAGGGTGTTGTAGACATAGGCCACCTGGAAGAACAACTAAAAGAATCAAGAAGAGAGTTGGCCATGGCGAAGCACATAGAAATCAGTAAGAGAGCCCAACTACAGGAGGAGAATGAGCTTCTGAAAAAAAAAGTTGCAGCTACAAGAAGGTCATAAGGAAGATAGGTTGCCATTTTGGGAGGGCAGTAGTAGCAAGAAGGACCTCCAGCAGACAAGGAAACAACTGAGAAATAGTAGAGAGAGGAAAAGCTACAAGCTGATGTTGAGATGTTGACAAAATTGCGGCAAGAAAATGAGTCTCAAGCAGCAGAAAAAATATAGGGTTTAAAACAACATTTGCAAGAAAAAGAAGCCCAAATGGCCTGCATGGCTAGCTGGGCAGTAGAAGCCTTACAATGTAGGCAACTTGTTAAGACCTATGCATTATATTTTAAAGATCAATGGTTGCAATTTCAAATTAACACATTGGCACAAAGGGGCACTATTCCATTCCAGAATTACAATTAGTTTATGTATTTGTGTGACAATAGCTCAGCTGAAGATAAGGCCAAGTTAGCATAATTCTATTTACACAACTTGGCGCTTCCAAACATGAATCTATGGGACCCCAATACTACATTGGGAGATGTGCAACTCACGGTTATGGCTTCTTGGTTAAGCCATGAGGAAAGAGGGCAGTAGAAATTCGGAAAGTTATGGACAGGGAGCTAAGTGAGCCACTCATGATCAGGCCAGAACCAAAAGATCCCTCAACTTTAGTATATGCTCATCAACACCTTGCCAACAACCCTCAAGTTCTCCCAGATTATGTTGAAAGGTAAGCTCAGACCCTTGCTCACTTTGAAGACATGGAAATATTGTTTGGTGATAATTGCATTCATGCTTGCATAAGGATATGGAACACATTGTCCCACAGTCTAAAAATAAGAGAGTACCACTCCCCAACCAGAATGAGGGAGGCTTTGGCAAAAGTGCCACTTTTTAAACAGACAATGCAAAACCTGAAGGCCAACTGGATCAGCCTAAAGTTCAATCCTCCATTACTTTTAGGATTACTGGAAGGGGTCAAAGAAGAAGAAGAACACAGGCAATGGGAGGAAGTAGAGAGAAAGGCAGGCTTTCATGACAAAGAAGAGGACATCACCTTGGAAGCTTGGGATGTCAGAGAGGCAGTTAAAGTAATCAAAGATAAGAACTAGATTAGTTTCTTAGAGGATGAACAACACATTCAGCAAGGGGTGATGATGAGCCCCAAAAATGGGTAACTTTATGAGCTCATTTTGCCTATTATTCTCAATTAATCCACCATTCTCCATAGTTTTATGCATGCTTTTGAATATATTTATGTTAATTGAATGAATGGGAATAGTCACTTGACCACAAAGTTTAATACGTGCTTATTGCAGATTTTTGGACATTTTTTGATCCAGGTGGATATTGGTGGCCACCTGCCAAGTCCATCTGGATCCTCATCATTGTCTCTTTCAGCATTTTCAGTTTCCTTAATTGTAGCCCAACTTACTATTTTTAGCAGTTTTTCGGGTCCTGAACTTCCGGAGCCGTTTTAAGGCCCTAAACGATGTTTTTTGGGAAATCTGGGGGTAACATGGGTCCATGGACCGATGTTGCCCTTCCCAAAGTGGTAGTTCTCGGATAGATCTTTCTAACGAGCTATCATACGCATCAAACGGAGATTGTATGCCAAAGTTACGACCCCGGGAAATTGATGTACCAATTTACCCAAAACGGGGCCTACAATTTGGCGTTCCATCTTCTAGGGTTAGTTTTTGGAATGTGAAGGGTTTTGATTGTTTTTCAAGAATAAATAGGCCTTCGAGCCTCATTGTAACACAGTTCGGAACAGTTCAGAGGCATGTAGCCGCACATCTCTTCTCATAGATAAGCTACCATCGCCCTATCTGGGTTATTTCCAATTCTGGTTGTAAGCATATTTCCGTATTTTCCATTAATGAAATGAAGTATTATTTCCACTGCATCTTTGTGTATATGGTTATCTCTATATTTTGTTGCATTCCTGTCTAAATCCGGATCATAAAATGTAAGACTTTTCGATAATCTAGTGAATAGGATGGTTCTTGGACCTCATATGCTAAAGGAAATGGAGAATGATATTTAATGTCAAGAAAAAATGAAGGAAACCAAAGATGCACAAAAGAGTTATGTTGATCAATAGAGAAAGCATAAGGAATTTTAAGTGGGATATCGTATATATCTCGTCATCATACCAAGAAAGATTTCACTAAGAATAAGTTCTTGTGCTAAGTTGGCATCAAGCCTTTGTTGACCATTTCATATTTTGGAGCGAGTGGGGCCAATGGCTTATATATTGGTGAAATCATGTGATATTTTTAACATTTCTTTGCTTAATAAGTATGTAAATGGTTCTAATGATATTTTTGATTGGTTTGTGTTATAGATGTGATCCACGATAGAATTCTAATCAGAAACATAGTGCATTATAGACTTGAGGTAGATCACACTCCAAAATTGTGTATTAGAGTAGGTGAAGATGCAAACTTTTAGACCATATGAAGCACTTGGGAAAGTGAAAATCAAGTGAGGTTACATTACCCATTTTTATTTACTGTGTAAGTAAATGTATGAGTTGTAACTATAAATCTTAGTGGCTATTTTTTGTTTTATTTATTAAAAAATGACGATATTGTTCCTTTAATCGGGTAGGAATTTCACGACCCTTTTTCATGCACCTCACATAAATGTCACTATGTGAAACTATTATGTAATTTAAATGAAAATTCAATTAATGATTGATCTTAAGGAGAGGACACATATTTAGAGATATGAGGATCAGATGTTGCTTGTGATATTTCAAAAGCAGCCATACCGAACTTGTTTTGTCCATTTACCTATAACCCTAAAATGACGTGCACAAACATGTACTAAAGTTTTTCCATGGGAATCCTACGTGGAGGAAAATTCCCATAATATCCCCCTCCTCATGGGATGTTATGGAGAGTGGAAAAATATCTAGAGAGGAGGAAGTCAACACATAAGAAAATAAAAACATCAAGAATGTAAGAAATGAAGGGAAGAAAAATGACACAAAGAGAAGAGAGACACAACTAGGGAGAAATGTGTAGAAGAAGGAAAACATTCAAAAATTTGTAGAGGAAGAAGAATCATCCTTGACATGGTGCTATGTGATTGGGGATAGTGTCCCTTGTAATTGTGTTGAGGCATGGATTGTGTCACTATGTGTGAATGGCCAGTGGAAGGCTCGATGTAGATTGAATTACCTAGTACTTGTTGTGTAACTTGATAAACGCTAAGTGGTTGTTTCATAAGTTGATAAACCACTTAGTTCTTGCTGAATGGGCTAATAAACCACTTTGGTGTTTATGGGAAGGTTGATAAACCACTAGGACGATGAGATTAATCACTATGATACTTACTAAAAAGAGATGAAAAACCACTACTTTCTTGTTTGTGAAACTAATAAACCACTCACTCCTTGCTAAGCTGACAAACCACTTGGACAGCCGGTTGTATACTCTTGCAGTTCTTTCCATTGAAATATATTTTATTAACCACCTATATAGTGTATTCAATCTCTTGAAACTAAGAAGTACTCCAAATGATATTTTTTGGAATGAGAGAGACTCACCTGGATGCTTACTACTAGACAGTAGTTGATAAACCACTTGAACGATGGACTCATTCTTTTGTTTGTTAAATATTAGTGTGAAATTCCATTGAGAAAGTAATTAAGCCCATGCATCCAACTCTGACATGTTTAGTTGCACGAAAGATTGTAGTTTAGCTACCCTATCTTTTGGTGGAGAGTTGAAATATATCCATTGTTACGACCCATCTGAAGTTAAATGGATCATTATAATTACATTTTTCCATTTGAAATATGGATGATTAATATGTATCATATGTGACAGTTAAATATATGGATCGACATTATGTATGGAGGGTTGCTACGATTATTATAGGTTCACAGTGAATGATTTTCTTTATTTACCTCCATGGTTCCACTGAACTTTTTGATCTATGTGGTTGATATTAACTTCATGAATTATGGAGTAATTAACATGAATATGATCAGTTTCTTAAATCCCCTAAGTTATCCCATCAATGCACGTGTTTTCATTTATATGATATGTTTGCTGAAATTTATGGTTCAATGCCCTCTTGAAGACTGTAAATTACCTCACATGACGGGAAAACATTATGTCTAATGAATGTTGAATAAAGATTCACTTCAATGGTAATAGTTGTTGATTTTCAAATCATTTTTGAATGTTATGGTTATTCACACTTGTAGGTCATGGTAAATTCTTTAGCTCACATGATAATCATGGTTTGTGGTTTTCCTATTAAATCTATCATTTAGAGACATTGTCTCCTTTTCTTGGGATCTTATATAGGTTAGTTTTATTAACACCAGTAAGTCTTTTATGGTCATAGAAAATTCCTTTGAAGGTGGAATTTTATAACTTTGATCTTATCCATATAATTTCCCATTCTCAACAAATATTTTTCCTTAAGGAATTCTAATAAAATTCAATAAATGTATTCACATAAATGTTCTACAAAAAATTTGGTCTTTGTATTCAACACTCGATGGTCTCTTGGTATATTTTTATTTGAGTAGAATACCTCTTTCATCTCCCAAAGTAGTCTCCGTTTGGATACATGAAGGGGACAGATTCCAATTTAACCTCTTAGATGAATTCACTAGTTTGGGCATCCGACCAGATTGGCCATACACCCCTTTGAAATGAACTATATCATAATAAAACTATATATCCAAAGAAAGTGTAGTTTATATGGGGTGGGCCCCACATGGGTGAACATTTGCACAAGGCCATATATCCCTGTAAGTGGGTGTCATAACTGAAATTTGGTATGTGTGGTAGTGTTTGAGATATGAACATATGAAAAATAATGGATGGGACCAGGACCAAATTTTCTATGGAGGTTTTGTGTGATTCAGAGGTTTGAGGGTTTAGGTCTATTATGTCAGTAATTGATAAGATGTGCACTCAATATTTCCTTGGAATTGGATATGACAAGAATTAGTTTCATAATATTAAGCGGAAAATTGTAGTGGGACCTACAAGATTTCCATGTTCTAAGTGACATGGAGGCTTGTTAATGGCCATCTGCATTCCACGTTTGGATCATGAGTGATGTGGGATTTCTCAGGGTGACATGGCAGGGCCACAAGGGTCACATAAGCATGCTACATGGCGATCCCTTTATAATATGGTTAATTTTCCAAGTTTCAATAGGAAATAATGTTCAGTATGGGAGTGAAATTAAGATGGAATTCATATTGTTAGAAATATATCAACGAGTTGAACATGATGGTGGTACTAGTTTTGAGATTTGATGCATTTAAAAAGAGGATTTTTATAACCTTGCCTTCACAATAGATCTTGTAATTTAGTTTAAAGTGTTAAATAACACATCCAATAGCCTAGAGGAATTAAATGAGTTGGGAGGGAGCATGGCCCTCATGAGATGGCCAAGGTTGAAGGAGAGGAGAGGAATTTGTTTTTTGGGAGTGTTATTATTTTATGTCACTATGAATCCTTTGTATCAATGTCTACTTTTCTATCATTCAAGCAATGGTTTCATTTTCTATTTGACTGAAAGAGACATTGTCATTGTAAGTGTACCTAGTGAGGGGATCATTAAGATGATAGGAGATTTCGATATTCACCCTCATTGCAATGTATGATTATGCATTTTAAGGTCTCGAAGAATTTGAGATTAATGTATTCTCATATAGATTTGAATGAGTACCACATGCAAGCGTCTCTCTTCCCAAGTTGCAACTATAAACATTGGCTCATAGTCATGGACTCTTCAAATCCGCAACCATCACATGAGGAAAATATTAAAACATTTATCAAGACAATTGACAGCATTGTCAAAGATAAAATTGACCTTGATGAGGAAAATAAGTTCAAATTTAGTCCTCGAATGATGTTATGGAGGACTGGATGTTAGTTTACATAATCTACCTGAGAATGATATACCCAAAAAAATGAGTGGAACTAAGATTGAGTGAGAGGGCACATGACATAATTTTTCTTCCCAAGGTTCATAGAAACCATGTGAAGGGTGCTACATTTGAGCCATGTAATTTTTCACAATAGTTAAGTGTAGAGGTGAAAGAATTTGCATCTAGTCAAACAAAGAAGACCTCAATTTACTTGCTCAAATTATAGATTTGTATTGATGCAGTCATTGAAGAAATCAAAGATTGTGTATGATGTTGGCTCTAGTGCCTCGGCTTGTCCCATTCACAGTGTTGTTGTACATGTGGAAATTGTGGCCCCATTCCATATTTTTACCCCTACGGGAGATGAACCTTGCAATGTTTCCCATGCAATTAATGTTTCTCATTGAAAGCCGCTAGAAAAAACGAATTTGAATCGCATTTCATTGTGTGAGTTTCCTTTCATTTTTGTGAGAAAAGGAATGGCGTATGATGAGAAGAATGTATCAGTGACCTAGGAGGGATTGTTGAGTGGGATTAAGGTGCTTGGATTAGGAGATAAAGTGTGAGGCAAGATACAATGATCATGACATGGAACTCCTTACCAATTGTAAATTTTGTTGCAACAAGTGAATATTGAGAGTTAAAATATTCAACCAACAAGATAAGGGAGTAGCTAAGAAAATACTTATTATGGACAACAATAATGACGAGTGAAGGTACCGTTGAATATGGAATAAATTTATGGTTTCAAACTACTGTAAAAAAATTGATAGCTACTATTATGGACATCAAAATGTGTTATAAATATTATTATTAACTAGGTGTGACAATTGTGATTGGTCTCCAATCACCTACCTCATGATGTAAATGATGAATCATCATGTAGGAACAAATGGATAAAATTTATGCTCTAGTAATGTGAAAGTTAATTTTTATGTCTTGCAATCATGAGTAAAATCATTAAGCCTTACTAACCCATGTAACTCTATAGATGTATATCTTGTCTTTCTTAGATTTCACACATCTAGAAAATGACAAGCAAAACTTGGAGAGCCAAGACATTGATTGAATGAATATTCCAAAGTTGAGGAAAACGATAGCCGTGTTGTAAGCTACTACAAGAGAAATTTTATATTCCTGTGATTATGTTAGTATTTCTTGTTGATGTATGTAGTAGCACTATAATATTTTCTTATGTGATATCATTCCTAAGTCTGTAAAGTAATATCTATTGTAGCTAGAAGGGCTTTTTAGCTATGAGTTTTTGTTCCATGAACTATGTTTTCAATGGTACTTTGCCAGGCATGATTGGCAGGTGCAAATAATGTAAGGCTGAGATCGATATATACTGTATCTAGACTACTTACCTTGATAGCTAGAAAGTATAGTGGAACGCACCCATGTACCTCAATAGAGGGAAATATGTCGTAAGGTGACCACATGATAAGTTTTCTTGATGAGATTGATGTTAGACCCTAGAATGAAATAGGTTCTCATTGATCATTAGGTATCATTGGTATTTTGATTTTCTCTTAGTATATCATAGTTTTTTAAATGACGACATGAGCATGGACACATTTTGATGGAAACAAGTTCCATTTTTCTCACTTAAAGAAACCAAGTGTTGGTTGTAGGTTGAAAGAGTGAAATAATGAGTTTATAGTATGGAGGATAGAAAGGTCCTCAATGCACTAAAGATTTCTTTCATGATTAGTACAAGGAATGTAGTTCGTAGTTCCTATGGAAGCATTATTCCAGCAAATTATATTGGTTGTGATAGTGGCCGAGGTTGAGTGATGATGGATAACAATAAAGGTAAACATTTTATTTGTGTGTTAATTAAAATAAACTCATGACCATGTTTTCATCTAAGTTGCACACGTTGTAGCAAGTGTATACCATGTGTGGTTTGATGTAGTGCTCCTTGGGAATGTATATACCCTATATCTCCATAAATGGATACTTCCATTGAATGCACATGAATCAGTCATGATATCCTCCTGATGAGCCATGCATACCCTTGTGTAGTACGTGGTAATCTAAAAACCACTATGTAAGTGTAGGTTTGTGTTAATCCAAAGCCACTTATTGTTATGTGATGAAGTTTTTGGGAGATAGGTGACATTTAGAGAAGGATTCTCGTAGAATGTTGTATTTTCTTGGAAGTGCGATGAAAGAGAATTGATAGCCTAGTTGAGTGTAAACCTATAAAAGTGAAAGCTTAGTTTAGGGTAATCCGACAAAACCCAAAACATTGTTGAATGTAAGCTAACAAAATCCAAAGCATGGTTACAGGTGAGCTGAGAAAGCCAAAGGTGATGATGATGAGATGTAGGGGGAATTCATGGTACAAGTATAAGTACAAGTATGAAATTATGATGGTTGAATGAACCATGTACTTGAAGATCATCGTAGTAAACCAAAGGTTGTAGTAGTTAGTTACCCATGTGTTATGATAGATGGTTGTGTCTTTATATGAAATGCCATCACTTTTGGTAATGATTGTTGTTGTTATCTTCGACCCCAAATAGAGTTTGTTGATCAAGATTAAGACAAAGTAGTCTTTAAGGAAGAATGTTAGAGTTCTATATCCTACTTTCCTTTGGTGTGATGCATTATAAGTAATGGAGTTTGTTTGGAGTCTTTAGTAGGTTGTTAGATCTAGTTAGGTTGAGAGATAAAAATTGTTTCTCTATATTGAGAAAGAATTCATATATTTGTATTGTATCATTATTTGATTAATACAAGTGTGCTGATGAAAAATTAATTGAAAGGGAATTATTACTTTTAAGGTAAATCTCAACCTTTCATCGGTGATTACTACTAAGAATAATATAGCATATTTCGTGGAGGTTAAATCCCTACCATCCACCAATGAAATTTATTAGGTGGATGGAACAGATTTAACCTCCATGAAATATGATAGAACATTATTCGTAGTGGTCATAAAAAAGAGTTTGTTTATTGATTAGTCACTAATTCCCTTTCTCCTCTTTTAATAAAATTGATTATTTAGAAAAAGAAAAAGAAAATTTGGCATACTAACATGTCTCATATCAACATGAGTTATTGTTTGATGAGCATGCATATGAGTAAGTTGTATTGATCCATAGTAATATAACTAAGCCTATTTCCAAGTTAACCATCACTATGGTAGAGTAGGGCTGACCATTCGTGGTTGAAAAATTTCTTATATACACAACTATTATAATAATTTTTTATTGCATTTTTTAAACAAAAATGATCATATTATTGATAAAATATGCACCTAGTCGTAGAAAACACCCGAGATTTATATCATCAGTTCCACTTCTCACCAAAGAGAAAGAGCATTACCAACCTTTGACAATTTTAGACTTGGCAGACTAACAATAGCCTCTATTATTGTGTATATCAAAACGGACACCAAGAAACTTTGACTCCATTACAGTCCATTACAAAAAGCGAGACTCCAGAACACGAAAATAGAAAAGGAAGCAAGGGAACCCTATGGACATGGATGAATCATTCTCAGTTGCTCAGAAATTTAGATCAATATCCATTTTGCCAATATCATCCTAAATCTCACCAACAAGCGTAGTAGGCACGCTCCTCATTTTCAAATCCATGATTATGTTCTTAAGTGTGCCAACCTCATCAACAAGGCGACTAATCTGGTTCTGAAGAACTTATAATTTTTCTATTTAATCCACCTGGTCATGGTACATATGAAAATAATTCACTTGCAAACCATAATCATCCATGTGCATGGCTTTATGAGTTGAAAAACAATGAGATCAAGCGATATTTGCAGAGGATTCACCTGAGGAAGAAACAAATTTCATGGGGAAATGCCAACCAAAAGTCTAATGTAATTCAAAAGCTATGGGAGACCACAGATGACCCCTACAAGTGTATTAATACCAATCCCAGCAATATTATAACTTAACAGGGCCACTTCCACTTTACCACGAAGATAATTAGCCAGCTTCTCCAGTTAGGCAACTAGTCTCAACTGAGAGGCATCATGCATGAATAAGAAACATATAATTTGAGATGAACATATGAATGAACAACTGAGGAACCACTGAAATACCACGAAATTATCCAAGGAAACCATAATATTTCTTAATTAGAGAGAATTGTTATTCAGAGCTATGAGAGACTAACGTAGACTTTTGGGATTCGCAGCTAAATCAGGAAGCTTTCCAAAAATTGAAATGAAGACAGTAAACAATGTGGTACCTCTGTCAGTAAGAAGTTGAGCCCAATAGTTTTCACCTACGAAGAAGTTTCTTGGCGCTGTTGAGATGGATTCCAAACCAGAAACCTCCGTTCTCTATAATTTCCAAAAGAAAAAGTGGCCAGTCCACCGGAATAACCCACTGAGAGGCCGAATAAAACTTATGTTTGGGCTTATCATAGAGCTACTAGGGAGATGACCCACTTAACGCCACCCTTGAAACCCAAAACTACTCCAGAGCCAAATTTACAATTTGTGCATTAACGAACTTCGCATGTGCACACACAAGCATAAGGGAAATATGATTAGTGCTCATCTCTAATTTAGCTTTAATTCCCCGGTCTAATTTCGGCATGTGGATTTCAAAACTGTAATTACTCCCACATGTGGAGTTAGCTGAAATTAGAGAGTCACCTAACTTGAGTGTTGAGTTTCGAGCATTGAGTCAAGTCGAATGATTGATGAAGAGTTAAGTGTCATCCATATTTATAGTGTGTGTTAATGAGTTAAGTATGTGTGCATGTCAAGATATTTTAGGCAAGTTGCTAGTTGGAAAAGGTTAAATACCCTTCACCAGGTTCATTGTAAAAATCAAGTTTTGTGTGATCAACAGAAGATGCACAACTCGTGTGGATTTGTGTGTGAATTATTTGTTTTGTCTTCTCCATATTTCCAAAAAATTGGTATCAAACCAAGGTTATAAAGAGACAAGGAGAATGGATCAATAGTAGTCTATGAGAGAGAGGAGAGAAATATATTTTCCTCTTGTTTAAGCTATAACACACCTTACAGTGGTATTCAATTGATATAACACTCGTGGGCTTAGCATAGAGCCACGTTAACGGTGAAAAATTTACCGTGTTTTGCAAGCATGCTTCTTTCCTCTGAATACAGAGTGTTAGAGGACTAACATGGTCCTTCTATATCGTGGATATCGTTCACACGCAATGCATCATCAGGGAAGGTTGTGTTAATAGAGCGAAGATGATTTTTCGATAAAAGATTTGTGGTCAAGATTTGGTTGTTTATATGCATGACATGGTTTTTTTTAGTGAAGATCATGCCTTACGAGGGCGCATATCAAAATCATATTTTCTTTCTACGTAATATGGAATATAGAGCCTCCCGCAATCAGGAAATAAACTATAAAACATAGAAATTACCTTAGTCATGGGTCGCAAAGCGTGACATAAGTATATGAAGAAAATAAATTAAAAAGAAGAGACAAAGATCATTGTCATTTTTGGAAAGGCTTAGGCCACAGCTAAGGAATTGAGAAGTCTAGCAACGAAAGAATAAGTTTTTTGGGCTAGGGGGAATGACATGTAGTAGCAAGTTATGTCACAAGTAAAGAAGTCAGCCACAAATATGAGAGTAGATGAGCATGACTGTAAGAGGAAAATAGAGCTTGGGGAATCCCACTCAAAAGTGAATGATGGTTGTCAAGACCATAAAATTGAAATCCATTATTCAAGCATGCATATGGATGAAGAAGATGCAACAAAGATTGCAAAGAGAGAAGCAGGCGCCTTTGTATGTCAAATAGAACAAGAGAAAATAAATTCTCAAGGAATCCATTGTAATGTGGATGATGCAGATGATTTTGAATCCCACTGTGATGAGACGCGTCTGGATGATGACTGCAAAATTATATGTGAATTGGTAAATCTAGTCACAGCTGATGGATTTGGTGAAGTTGAAATTTTCAATGAAATTGATAATGACCACATGCATGCTCGGATATCCCACCATAGTGTGGATGGACATTATGTTGATGATATGTGTGGTTTCTTTATCGAAACAGGGATTGATTAAAGTAATATAATAAGTGTCATGTTTGATGAACAATTGAAGGTTGAAGTTGTCACTGTAGCAGCAAGATATGAAGCAGTTGGAACTGCTCATGGAACAATATGTGATCTAGCAGTAGTTGATGACCAAGAACAAGATAAAGTGATTGAAGAGTTTTTGGTGATAATATCCATTGACCACATAATAGTGGAAGATAGTTCCAGTGAAGTTGAAATGACGACAGAGAAGGAAGAGGTAGAGTAAGAAGCTCTCACTGAAGAGCATAAGAAAGATGTTTTTAACACCGTTTTTTAATATGTAGATGCTCAGAATAACATGGGTGAAAAATTTGAAGACAAGGTTGTTAATAAGTTTCATGCAGATTTGCAGCTCATTGAAGAATTGGTTTAGAAACCAGTTGAACAAATTGATGAGAGTCTTAAAGCAACAACTAGAATAAAAGAATTGAATGAAATGATGAATAATTATTTTGAGTGAGCATATTAGAGGAAAAAATTAGAAGTACGTGATGATGAAAGTGAAAATATTAATATGGATTTTTTTGAAGACAAAGATGAATAGATCAGATTTTTCTATCAAGAAATATGGCAGAAATATTGTCAGGAATATGAAGGGCAAGAAGCAGAGAAAAGAAGACAGTTTGAAGATGCAATTTTATGGTAGCAGTCCATGGTTGAATGAACATTTGAAGAGGAAGATATAGTAGAGAAGAGTAAATTGTGTTTCATCATAAATTCAAGAAAAGTGAAAGAAAAATTGCAACAACAACAAGTAAAGAAAAATGGAGCCTACAACAAGAAAGTGCAACAAAGAATGAAACAATTTCAAGGATATAAAATTTGAAAGAAGAGCAAAAGAAAATGAAAATTTTCTAAAGTATTGAGTCATTGTAAGGCTAGCTAAGACATAGACCAACATGCACATTTGAATGGTAATTGAGTCAATTTCTATTGTAAACATAGTAGGCATATTTGAGTCATGTTGATTCATGTTAAGTCATATGGTCATAATTAAGGTGGAGTGTTAGGAATTGTAATTACTCACGCATGTGGAGTTAGCTAAAATTAGAGAGTCAGTTAACTCAGTGTTGACTGTTGAGCATTGTGTCAAGTCGAGTGATGGATTAAGAGTTAAGTTTCACCCATATTTAGAGTGTGTGTTAACTGAGTTAAGTATGTGTGCATGTCAGGATAGTTTAGGCAAGTTGCTAGTTGGAAAAGGTTAAATACCCTTCACTAGGTTCATTGTAAGAATCAAGTTTTGTGTGATCAATAGAAGATCCACACCTCATGTGTTTTATGTATGAATTTGTGTTTTGTCTCCTCCAACTTTCCAACAATTGGGCTAATCATAGAGCTACTAGGGAGGTGACCCCCTTAACGCCACCCTTGAAACCCAAAACTGCTCCAGAGCCAATTTTACAACTTCTGTGTTAACGAACTTTACGTAGACACACACAAGCATAAGTGAAATCTGATTAGTGCTCATCTTGAATTTATCTTTAATTCCCTTTTCTAGTCACATGAATCATACCAATTTGGAAATAAATTCCCCAATACTTCTTTTGGGAAAATCCATCACAATCGTGAGTGGTAAATGGTTCGAGGCCTGGGACAAATGGATGAAATTATCCCAAGCATGTGAAATAAAATACAATGACACTGCATGGAGGTGATTATTAGTGAGTGTCATGTTCAGGATGGAAGGACATCTTTCATCAAAATTATCCATGCTTGTTTAATTCTAAGGGGATCCATAATCGAACGGTGTGTGGGCTAAAGAGACAAATTTTCAAATGGAGCCATAAAGAACTTGGGGAATAAGATAAATACTTTTAGAGCCATTTGTTTCTAGGATGGTTTCTTTCAAGAAGTGGGCTAAATTAGCTGGCATATCAAATTCCTCGTTATTAGATTTGAGAATATGGTATGACTTCATGAAGTGAAAAAGATCACCTAATCTTTTGATCCTTTATAACACCAATCCACTGAAATTGTCTTTCGAAATGTTCTCATTATTAAGGAACTAAATAGTAAGCAGTGAGTCCGCTAAAATAGTGATATCTTTAACAACTTTTTCTTTCGCTACGCATACTTCTTAAAGGAGACCATACATTTCAACCAGGTTGTTGGATTTTCTCCCTAAACCCCAAGAAAAATTTACTTTCATTTCCCTAGGGATTTAGTAAAATATCCCCATCATACCACCATTTAATATTTTTATAATTAATAATAATAATAATATAATATAATTTAAGATAAAATTATAATTTTGTTTTTTTATTTATTATGTTTTAAATTTTGTTAATTTAAGATATATCATAATGTAATATTTTGATACAATATATAAATATGTAAAAACCTATAATGAAATTAAAATTTCTAAAAATTATTTTTCAATCTAAATACTTATAAAACTAATTAACATTATTTTATATTAAATTAATTAATATCTTCTAAATATCTCATAACCGATGCAATGATACACATTGACAACTTGAGTGGGTCTAATAGTTAAGAGCACCTGTGTTCTTGTAAAAGGTCACAGGTCTAAAACGAAAAAAGTAATGTATGTACACCTTTTTAATCTTAGCATTCAAATTTATTAAAATTTGTTATGGAGATTTTTATTATAAAATGTTTAAAATACATTATTTGAGTTGTGAGCTCACTGGACAGTATAGCAGCAGATGTAATTTACTGCGAGGATACCTGGAATGTTTAATTCCCAACATGTAAACAAATATGTTAAATATAGCATATTGTATGAAGAACACTTTCCAAAAAAATTGTTCATTTCTGACCGGTTTATTTTTGTTGGTGTACATGCACTTAGACTAGCTGTGTTGGTGTACATGCACGTACATGCACTTAGACTAGCTGTGTTGGTGTACATGCACCTATATTAGCTCCAGTTAACTTATTGCTTGCATGTGGCACATGTACACATTAGCTTTAGTTAGCTTTAGTTATTGCATGTACAACTAAGCTTTAGTTAGCTTTAGTTATTGCATGTACACATTAGCTTTAGTTAGCTTTAGTTATTGCATGCACAAATAAGCTTAACTTAGTTGCTTTTATGTATTTATACTAAACCAATATTGTAGAATCAATTTCATTCTTTTCTCAATTCTTGCTTGCTTCCTTCCTTCTCTTGCAAGCTTGTTTATTGTTTTTCATATCTAGATCCGTGTATCTCAAAATCTTACATGGTATCAGAGCACAGGGATTTGTAATCAGTGCACAAGCAATTTTATTTGTAGGTTCAGAAGATTGAAGCAACAACAAAGAATGGAGTCTAAATTGGAGTTTCCACAATCAGCAATTCTCACTCCATATAATTATTTCGAATGGAAGCCAAAGATTCAACTTCATCTCAGAAGTAGAGGCTTATTTCGAATAACCATGGAAACAGAAGTTGAACCAACATCGGCAATAGAGAAATCAAGATATTTAAATCGCATGGACGAGGCCTTCGGCATCCTATGTTTATCTATTTCTCCGGAACTGCTATTTCATGTTGAATCATGTTCAACTCCAAATGAAGTATGGAAAAGTTTGGAAGGATTGTTTGGAAAACAGGATGAAATGCAAGGTCACATTCTCGAAAATGAGTTAAACTCATTAGATCCGAGAAACTTTGAGAACATTCAAGATTTTTTCACAAGGTATAAAGCCTTGTTGGTTCAGTTGAAAGGATGCAGGATCGAGAAATCCAAGCAAGAAATTCAGTTGATTCTTTCCATTTTATCAAAACTTGGTCCAGAGTATGCAATATTCGTCTCTACATTCCACACAGTCAGATCAGCAACTGGTGCAACTTGGAAGATTCCCTCACTGGATTCTTGTATTCAGTCTTTGATGCATGAGCAAGATAAGCTCATCAAAATGGGCACACTTAAAAATTCCAAAGCGCATGCACTTACTATGCATGCAAAAGGAAAGGCAAATTCCAAAGACCATCAGAAAGGAAAAGGGAAGAAGGATCCTGATCCAAGAAAGGGAGGACATCCCAAACCCCCTGATGGATCATTTGGCTCAAAGGAAAGGAAAGGAACGCAAAGGTAATCAATGTGCAATTATTGCCACCATGGTTTTCATCCTGAATCTGCATGCATGAAGAAGACTATAGATCTTATGGCGCAGACACTCCAACAATACAATCTTGGAGACCACATTCCTGAGAATGCTAAGAAGAAGTCTGGAGAAAAAGCACTAGACCCAAAAGGTAACGGGCATGCTTTGATTGCTCTTCATTCTGCACCACAAGAATGGATCATCGATTCAGGAGCTTCACATCATATGGCTTCTTCAAAGGAATCCTTTTCTTCTCTACATGCATACTCAGGTCCTCCCATTCTCATGGGGGATAATTCTTCAGTTGCAGCAACTGGACAAGGAAGAGTGCAATTCGAAGATGGAAGTTTTGAAAATGTCTTGCATATTCCAAGGCTTTCTGTGAATCTTCTCTCAGTGTATCAGATGACACACACAGGCAGCGGAAGGAAAGTGGAATTTACCCCAGATTCCGTGAGCATTTATGACATGCAAACCAATTTGAAGATTGCATCTCAAAAGGTAAATGATCAATCTCGTCTGTATACATTTTCTGATTTTGTTTCTAAATCAAATTCTATTTTGCTACTTACGCATGCAAATGAAGAAAGTAGGATTTGGCACAAGAGATTTGGGCATTTGAATTTCAGATATATGCAACAACTTAGTAAGCAAGGGATGGTCAAAGGATTGCCAACCATTGAATTTTCAGATGGTGTTTGTAATGGATGTGCTCTTGGAAAGCATCCACAAGAAAAATTCGAGACGGGGCATGCATGGAGAGCCTCTTCACCTTTGGAACTTGTTCACAGTGATCTCATGGGTCCATTTCCGGTGCTTTCAATGAGAAAAGCAAGATATGTGTTTTCATTTATAGATGATTACACGAGATTCACTTGGGTTTACTTCTTGAAACTCAACTCTGAAGTTTTTCAACATCTAAAGATTTTCAAAGCGCATGCAGAAAATCAGTCTGGAAAACGCATCAAGATACTCTGCACAGATAATGGGACGGAATATGTCAACAAAGATATCAAGAATCTTTCTGATGAAGCAGGCATCCAGTTGTAGCATACAGTTCCTTACACTCCACAGCAAAATGGCGTGGCTGAAAGGAAAAATCGATCTTTGAAAGAGGTGGCTAATTGCATGTTGCATGCAAGATCTCTTACGTTGAAACTGTGGGCCGAAGCTATTAATTGTGCCTCATACATTCAAAACAGATCTCCTCATAAATCTGTTACTGGAAAAACACCTTTTGAGGCTTGGACTGGCATGCAACCTGAAGTTAGTCATTTTCGCATTTTTGGATCTCGAGTATGGGTCCGCATTCCTCCAGAGGAGAGAAAGGCTTTGGAGCCTCAAAGCAAAGCATGCATGTTTGTTGGATATTCTGATGAAGTCAAAGGGTACAAATTGCTTGATATCCACACTGAAGATCTCTTTAGTGAAAGGAGTGTAAAGTTTGATGAAGATATTTCGCATGCACCAGTAGATGAACTTGTTACCAAGTTTCCATCACCACTCATTGATGAGTATGCAGATGAAACTTTAGACTAGCATTCTGATGACGATGAGTCTCTTCCTGTGACCCCTGTTAGACCACCAGTTGTTGAACATCGAGATCATACTTCTGCACGTAGTTCGGAAGATTCTCGAACACCTTCAACACAAAAATGGTGCAGCATGAGTGATATCCTTGATGATCCTGCCTCTATCCCTCTGTTTGAGGAAGATCCACAAGCACTCTTAGCTATGGAGCCATCCATGCCCATCCATGCATATATGATGCATGGATCTGATCCACAAACTTATGCAGAAGCAAATGGGCATCCTTAATGGGAAGTCGCCATGGATGAGGAATATAACTCTCTCATTGAGAACCAGACTTGGGATTTGGTTCCGCTACCTTCAAATCGCAAACTTGTGAGATGCAAGTGGGTTTACCGGACCAGGAAAGCATCAAATGGCCAAGTTAGTCGATATAAGGCACGATTGGTAGCAAAAGTTTTTCAGCAAGTACATGGTGTTGACTATGATGAGACTTTTGCTCCAGTGGCAAAAATGGATTCCATTCGGCTAGCTCTCTCCATTGCAGCAGCAAGAGGATGGGAGGTGCATCATATGGATGTGAAGAATTCCTTTCTTCATGGTGATCTCGAGGAGGAAATCTACAGGGAGCAGCCACCGGGATACATGTAGAATTCATCTCTGGTATGCAAACTAAAGAAGTCTCTCTATGGCCTCAAGCAGGCACCTAGAGCATGGTATGCGAAGATGGATTCTTATTTTTTATCTCAAAATTTTGTACGCTGCAAATCTGATTCCAATGTTTATTTTCTGAAGAAAATTGACTCATTGTTGATCATAGTACTCTACGTAGATGATCTTTTGATAACAGGTAGTTCAGCTTCTGTCATTACTAACATCAAAACTGCATTGCATAAGCGGTTTTCTATGACCGACATGGGCTTGCTAACTTTCTTCCTCGGACTAGAAATCCATCAGCGTGATTCTGGCATTACCATTTCTCAACCAAAATATGCCAGAGATTTTTTGGCACGATTTCACATGAGTGACTGCAAGCCAGCAGCCACACCTTTCTTATCAGGGATAAAGCTTGAGAATGGCAAAGACACACCATTGGTTGATTGCACATTGTATCGCCAGCTTGTGGGAAGTCTTCTTTATCTCACTCACTCCCGTCCTGATCTCTCCTATGCTGTCGGAGCAGTTTCCAGATACATGCAGGAGCCACATGAGTTACACTGGAACGCTGCAAAGCGCATCCTTCGCTATGTCCAGGGGACAATCACCTATGGGATTCATTATGCAGCCAATTGTTCTTTGAATCTCATCGGGTTCACAGATTCAGACTGGGCTGGCGACGCCATTGATCGCAAGTCTACTTCCGGTTATTTACTTAGTTTGGGATCCGGCCCAATTTGTTGGTCAAGTAAGAAGCAGGCTGCCATTGCTTTATCATCAGCAGAGGCCGAGTATAGAGGAGCAGTCAATGCCACTATTCAGGCAATTTGGCTACAACATTTCCTATCTGAGCTTGGGATTAGTGTCCATCATCCAACTGTCATCTGGTGCGATAATCAAAGTACGCTAAAGTTTTGCAGAGATCCAGTGCAGCGGCAGCGTACCAAAAACATCGAGATCCACATGCACTTCATTAGAGAACTCATTCATGATGGGATCATCGATCTTCAGTATTGTCCTAGTTCCGAGCAGATTGCTGACATCTTCACCAAGACTTTCACTGAGCAGAAGTTTTGATTCCTGCGAGATCGTCTCGGGGTGAAGGACACGACTGCCTAGCAGTTGTCTTTTCTCTACTTTTGAATTATATTTTTGAGGGGGGGTTTTCTTCCCACTGGGTTTTCCCTATTTCCTCCTTTTTTTATGCATTGTATATGGGTACCTAAAATGGCCGTGTTTCCGGGACTCATTCATTTTGCATCACACTCACCTAAGTTATGCTTAAGGGGGGGTGTTGGTGTACATGCACTTAGACTAGCTGTGTTGGTGTACATGTACGTACATGCACTTAGACTAGCTGTGTTGGTGTACATGCACCTAGATTAGCTCCAGTTAACTTATTGCTTGCATGTGGCACATGTACACATTAGCTTTAGTTAGCTTTAGTTATTGCATGTGCAACTAAGCTTTAGTTAGCTTTAGTTATTGCATGTACACATTAGCTTTAGTTAGCTTTAGTTATTGCATGCACAACTAAGCTTAACTTAGTTGCTTTTATGTATTTATACTAAACCAATATTGTAGAATCAATTTCATTCTTTTCTCAATTCTTGCTTGCTTCCTTCCTTCTCTTGCAAGCTTGTTTATTGTTTTGCATATCTAGATCCGTGTATCTCAAAATCTTACAATTTTCGAGATTGGAAAAAAACCAATTTCTTAAGTCATAGCATATCCTATGAGAACAACTTTCGAAAAATCTGTTCATTTGTGACAGGTTCATTTGCGAGATTGGAAAAATGCATAAAATTTTATCTATTTATTTAATAAAGAAATTTTCCGGAGAGGTTTTTTTTATATATTATTGAATTTGGCTATGAGTATAGAATTTTCCAGTCATATTCGGAGTCATGCACTTTGTAATCATTTATACAATTTTTAATATTATAATTTCTAGTTGTTCTAAATGTATTTTTAAATATAAATATTAATATATTTCATGATTCTAAAAATACTCACATTTTTATATTGCAAGAACTGTTTTCGACTACAAAAAATTCAGCATCATGTAACTGCACAAATCATTTTCTGCATCTGGTAACTGCAACAATAGGAAGAGATATCGTTCCATGCTCCTAACCTTTTTGCTTGATCTTTTCGTTTAAAGAACAATTTCCAGCTTGAATATATTCTGAGAGATATCATCTTCCAGATGATTATCAACTGTTAGAGATATCATCTGCCAGATGATCTCAAACCCCTTCGTTTCAGGTTTTTATCAACTAGCCATACAACTAATGTATATTCAATGTGATGTATATCTTCTCATATGATTTCTCACTCTGATCCATATGAGAAGATCCCGCTTATGAGCATATCCCGCTTATGAGCATATAAAGAAGATCGCTACACTGTTTGACTCGGGAAGTTAGAAGAATCTAGTCTGCGGAGGCAACAGAAATTGGGATTGAAGACCACATCGTGCACCATTTCCATCGGGATGGCTTCACAAGGACACCAGACTACAAGCCACAAAACAATTGAAGTTCAAATTTGGGATCTCAGTGCATATCATTGATGAAGAGGAATGTGATATCACCCCATTTAGATATCTGTGAGTTGTTCGTTGGCAACCCTTCTTTGTGAAATCACAATGCCATATACCTCAGAGAAAGCATAAATCTAGTTTGATTAAAGATGGAAGGTCATTCCTGGGTAAGTAGGAAATCTCTTTGGTTTCCGCCAATTAAGCCAAGTGATTAGTCAATGCATGTAAGCAACCTGTAATGACAGTTCTTAAGCCGATTGATTATCGTACAGTTCTGGCTCTACCGGTTAGTTCGCAGTCTAAAACTGCACTTCGTTCCCAATCGGTCGAGACTCGACTCTGTTATGAACACTCTCTTATTAACGTAATATTGATGCATCCATCCATGTTATGGTCATCGTGGCCATCTTGGACATCGACAGCTTATGCACTAATTGTAGGATTTAATTTATGAGTTTTCCTAATTACTTTAAACCCTAACCAAGATCTACTCCTTTGTAAGAAATTGAAAAAAAAAAAATTGCAAAGCGGAACTTACTTTCCATCTTCTAAAGCTCCTGGTCTTGACTTGAGTTGTTGGCTCTTGAAACCTTCCAAGAGCTTGCAATCCTTTCCTCTGGCTATCCTTGATAGAGTATCAAGTCTTCAATGGAGAAGACTATTTTCTGAGTTGATTGCAAGCCTTGGAGACTCAGCCCTTTTATAGCAGTCCCAATCCTAGGGCAGCCGAAATTTGGCTGTCAATTGACAGCTAAATTTAAGCCCCAATCCTAGGGCAGACGATTTCGGCTGTCAAGAAATTTATTACTGCTATTATTTCAATCAATTATAATCGGTCCATTAACAATTATAATTGATTAACATTATTCTATATGTGTTTGTATCCAAATCCTTATTTAAATACGTTTAATGCCATAACTTAATTAATCACATTATTTGGCATATTTAATCATTACATAAACGTAATCTTGCTGACAGTATTTGATATCATAATCATAATGCACGCATGTCCAACCTAATTATTGTAATTAGAAGTCTCTAAATCCAACCGATAGTACCATGGGGGAGCTTACAGATTGGTCAATGGAGGCATCAAAACGGTGGTGGTTTCATTATGGTCAACATTTGGAGATTAACAATGATCACATATAGTAAATTTGGCGCATATTCCAGCATATCCATTGACGTTGAACAGGGACACAGAAGTCTGTGTTGGAGTTGTCATGCCATAAGGCCATGATTACGTTGACAATTTCCTACTTTGATATTCTTAGGAATGCTTCCCTTGGATTTTTCTTATGCCATGATATAACACGATGATGCCACGCATGATTTTCTCCACGATTTGAAAATTTTGGCTCCGTAATTACCGTGAGCAATTTCAGTGTAGTTAGTGGAAGATTGCATTGGAGTTACTGCAGAAATTTTTGTACCATTCGATTTTGTTGTTGGGAGGTTGTTTTGGAAAAGTCATATTTGGGTGGCATGGGCCATGTAAAACGTGGTCATATGCCACAGTCAACTATATTCCTCTCATGATGTTGCAAGCGGTCCTTTGGTACGCAATCCCAAAATGACTCGTGTTTATTTTTATGCAACTGATCAGAATTCTACGTTCATTTGACAGTTCCTTGGTGTATGAGTATTGATAAATGTTGACCACATTCAGTGAATTTTACGATCATGAAGAGTCCATGTAAAATGGAGATGGGTGACATTAACCTTCTACGTGGAATTCACCTTCAGAATTGTCAGGAAGTTACAATGTCACATTCATTGCGTAATGAGTTGTGGGTCAAAATCGATCGTGAATATGGAGTTTGGGACAAGCTTTACCACAGTGATTATGAAAGTGAAATTTATTGATCCATGTTAAGAGTTGATGCAGAGTCGGAGAAAATACCATAGTATGCAGTGCGTTGTTAATTTTTTGAAGACTCCTTACATTTATTTGGCCTTCAATGGAGCAGAGAAAATTGCAAGAGAGTAATGTATTGATTCCAGAATTAATTGGCTACCTATCAATGTGTGCAACAGTGCAATTAGTTACGTATTCATCTTTTGTTGAATAGCAGTTGTCTCATAGGGATTTATTGCATCGGCTTTATGATCTTGCTACTCAAACGATGATGATAATAGGATTGTGTTTCAAAGGAGCTACTCTGAGACTGCTCATCGATGCTTGTATTTTGGTGAATGTGTTTGTCAAAACATTTTTGACTTTCGCTCCACGCTTTAGGCCCTCATATTGATCAGAATAACAGTATTCTACGTCTCTTTAAAAAGTGGCGGTTTTACATAGATATCAAGTCATGGAGTGGAATTCTTAAGTGATTCTCATTAGTTGGGAATGAAGACTCTACATAGTCAAAAGTGAGTCCAAGTGAGATCATACGTGTGTGGACTTTAAATTTGGAGCACATTCTTCTCGGCTATGCATATCCCTTGTCGGTCGAGTTGCAAATTATTTTTCTCTGTTGTATCGTGAAGATAAAAATATTTTTCCTCCCAAGGCTAGGATTTCTATGAAGTAATAATGGTATTGAAGCAAGGAATTGCAATATAGTTCTAGCAAGGGATTAAGAAGCGTTGTCAAAAGTAGGCATGGGAAGGGACTCTTTCCGTGAAGCTTCAGGCTGCTGATTGAGTGAGGAGGATAATTTATATGTTGTGACACCACTTTTTGCGGCATTTCTATTTCCAACAATAAGCTCAGACTGATTTTAGTATATTGGGTCAATATCATGCAAAATATTGCAAACAAGGACAGAATTGTAGGTCTTACTTTAAGCAGTTAGAGCACAAAATTAATGTCTTGATGTTGGAATCTTTCTCAACTTCATATTTTGGTGGACCAAAAGCCTTTATCTTGGGGAGGTATGATCTAGAGGATATGGACACATTTTCCAAGTAGCACCATCTTAAATACAAGCTCATTTGAAACCTAGGTTATGGGTATTTCAAATATGAATGTAAATGCGTTCATATTTGAATTTTTTTAATTTGTAAAATAGAAATTGATTTATGAGAGAATTGCCTCAAAGTCAATTTCTAAATTTATGATGAAGTTGAGAGTATTAAGGGATTTCTCTCATCCCTTGAGTTTTGGACAAGGCTCTTGATAGGTGGATTTGAGATAGTTACTCCACATAAATCTCATGGAGCATCTTTTAAGGGATTTATAGAGTTATTTTCTCCTTGGGGTAGGGGATCTAAGGAGATATTCTCTCCTTTGTTTTGCGGTCTTCAAATCCATATAAAACCCTCCTATGTACTTTGTGTGGTATGAGAGTTTTGGAGAAGAGAACTTGAGAGAGTTTTTGAGGGTTTCATTTTATTTGGAGAGCTCAAAAGGTCTTTTGGAGGATTTGTTGTTATGTACAAGTCTTGAACTCCTTTGTGTAGAAGATAGCTTTAGGTTTGGACACCCTTTTGTAAAATAGAATTGTACATCTTCCTCATTTCAGAAAGACAATAAAAATGATTTGACATGTTGGAGTTGAATTCAGAGATGTAGCCCAGGAGGGGCTAAAATCCATTATCAATCTTGATGTTTTCATGTTTTGTTTATTCATGGTTTGATCAAGTTATTTTACATACATTTTAAGTTACAAGTTTATGATGAAATGAACATGTTTATGGATTAATTGTAACTTAATCTTACAAGCCCATATGGTCATTCAAAAGATATTCTTTATAAGTTTTTATGAGCTCTCAAGTTATCAGATCTGTTCAGGCACCTCATTTAGAATCAAGAGGCAAGAATGTTCCTCAAGAGACCAAAAAGAAGCCTTCCTAATATGGAGACAAAGGAAAGGGAAATTTTAAAGGAAAAGGAAAAAGGAATGCTACTGTCAATAAATAGGGAGAGAAACTTACCTGTAAAAATTGGTCAAAATAAGGCCATGATGAAGGCCATTGTTGGAAACTACATCCATAAATGAGATCAAAGAAGTTCAATAACAAGGGGAAGCAAAAGACTACTGCTACAAATCAATAAGGTCTAGGATCTAATTCAGGTGATGAAACCAAAATCACAACCATGGGAATAAAAGGTAAAGCTTCTAATATAAGTACCGGTTCTTCTAGTAAGCCTATTGAATCTCAAAATGATAAAGAGAGAAGTGAGATTTTTCATATCAAGGTTATTAAAAAACATACAAAATTTGATACATTATTTGATAGGGGTTCCCAAATCAATCTTATCTTTGAAGGAATTTTCTAGAAACTAAATCTAAAAACTACACCTCATACTAAACCTTACCCTTTGGATTGGGTATGTGATGATGCCAAATTGCAAGTGACAAGAAAGTGTAAATGCAAATTCACCATCATTGCAAACTTTATGGATGAGGTAGAGAATGTTGTTGTACCACTTGACATATGTGGAATTGTTTTAGGGAGTCCATACGTGTATGGCCAAAAATCCATATTCTATCATCATCAGAACAAATATCATCTTTTCAAAGATGGGCTTAAGTATATTTTTAGAGCACATCGCAAGAAGATGAATTTATCTCTTTTTAGTGTCGGTCAGATGAATAGGCTTGTAAATTTTGGTAATAATTTTGTGTTTTTAATGATTAAAGCTAAAGATACTGTTGAATCTGAAGCTTTCATAGGATGTGATTATAAACTAAAGCATGAATTGGTGTAAGTTGTTAACACTTATGACAATATGTTTCAGGAACCTGAAGGGTTGCCTCCTAAAAGGGGAATCCAACATGAGATTCACTTGCAATAGGATGCACCACTTCTAAACTTTGGCATATACAGAAATCAAGAAGAAGATTTAAGACCTGCTTGACAAAGGGGTCATCAGGCGTAACACATTTTCTTGTGGGTCTCCTATTATTTTGGTTCCAAAGAAGGATGGTACATGACACATGTGTGTGGATTTTAGAGCTTTGAACAAGATCACGTAAAGAATCGCTATCCTCTTCCTCACATTGAATATTTTCTAGATCAATTAAAGGATGTTGTTGACATTATTAAGTTATATTAAGTGGTTATCATCCGATAAGGATTTCTGAAGATGATATTCAAAAATATTCTTTCAAGACAAAACAAGGTTTGTTTGAATGGTTAGTTATGTTGTTTGCGCTTTGCAATGCACTTGCAACATTCATGAGAGTTATGAATGATGTGTTGAGACCATTCCTTGATGATTTTGTCTTAGTCTACTTAGATGATATTTTTATTTCTAGTAAGACTCAAGAAAAGCATGTCAAGCATGTGAGACACGTTTTAGATGTCTTGAAGAAAGAGAAATTATATTGAAGATGTCTAAGTGTGAATTTGGGAAAACCTATTCGGTTTATTTGGATCATATTGTAGGAGGGGGTGAATTGAAGATTGATCCCTCAAAATTTGAAGTTATTGTGAATTGGCCTAAACCTAATAATGTAACATAAGTTAGAAGCTTTTTGGGAGTATTCCAATATTGGATATAATGTATAGCTAACTTCTCACTCATTCCACCACCATTTCATGCTTTGACAAGTGTGAAATAGGTATTTTAGTGGGAAGACAAGCAACAAAAAACCTTCAACACTTTGAAAGAGAAAATCAGTATGAAACTGGCTCTAGGACTTCCAAATCTTAAGCAGCTGTTTGAGACTCAAACCAATGCAGGCAATTATTTTATGGGAGCATTTTTTATGCAACATGGTACGCCTATTTGTTATCATTCTGAAACCTTTACCAATGAATTAATTAGCTATCCAACTTATGATAAAGAGTTTTATGCCTTGGTACGAAGTGTGAAGAACTAGAAGCATTATTTGATGGGTAAAGAAACGATTATTCATATTGACCATCAACCTTTGCGATATTTACAATCGTAAACTAAGCTACAACAAGTTAGACATTTTAGGTGGATGGGATTCCTACAACAATTTCATTTGATAATCAAATACAAGAAAGATATATAAATCAAAGTTTTTCATATGTTATCAAGGACTATTGTTAATGCATTTGTCATTCTTAAGCATAACCCAATCATGCCTGAAAGTTATATTGAATAACATGCTCAAGATGAAGATTTTAAATATGTTTATGCAACTTTGAGTCAAGGAAATCATGTTGAAGAGTTCGATTGTCATGTTCATAACAATTCGTTGTATCATCTTGGCAAGTTATGTGTTCCACAGGGTGAAAGAACCAATGTCATAAGGGAATCCCACACTTCTCTTATTTCTGGTCACTTTGGTGTAGGCAAAACAGGTGCACAAATTCAGAGGTATTGTTATTGGCCTCACATGAATGAAATTGCTTCAAAATATGTAAGAGGATGTTCCATGTGTGCTACTAGAAAGCCTAGCAATAGGAAAATGGGTTTGTATACTCCACTTCCTGTTCCTTCTCATTCTTGGGAAAGTATTTCTATGGATTTTGTAGGGGGGCTACCAATGTCTAGGAAAGGTCATGATGATCTTTATGTTGCTGTGGATCGTTTCGACAAAATGTGTGTGTTAATTCCATGTAAGAGATCGGTTAAAGCTGAATAGATCGCAAATATGTTCTTCCAAAACATATGCATTCACTTTGGGTTACCCACTTCTATTATTTATGATCGAGATTCTATGTTTGTCAGGAATTTTTGTCAACTTTATGGGAACTCATGGACACCAAGTTGAAGAAGAGCACTGCATTTCATCCACAAGCCAAATTCCAAACATAATTAGTGAACATAACAGTAGTGCATCTCCTTCGAGGATATTGTTGTAAGCATCCCAAACTTTGGGATGATCATTTTCATTACATCATCATGCCTATAATTGTGCCAAACACTCATCTACGCAAGTATCTCCATTTTAATCTTGTTTAGGTTATTTTCCAAAGTCTCCTTTGGATGTCATATTTGTTAAATATATTGAAGTAGATGGACATAGTGATGTGGACAAAGCCAAACATTTCATTGAATAAATTCAGATTGTGCATCTAAGAGTACAAGAAATAACTAGAGAAAAGAAAAGCCAATTACAAAGAAAGACATGACAAGCATCGTGTTGATCATGACTTCCATGTGGGAGATAAATTTTGGTTGTATATCAACAATGAAAGACTTCAAGGTGAAGGTAAAAATATCAAGCCAATGAGATACGTTCCTTTCAAAATTTTGAAGATTGGTAATAATGCTTTCCAATTACATTTGCCAACTTACATGCAAATTTATTTTGTTGTGAATGTGGAAAACTTGAGATTGTATGAGCCTCCAATGATTGATGATCATGAAGAGAATGTTCAGACTCCATCTATAGAATATTTTTCTCCTGAATATTTAAATGGGTTGTAGGAAGAATCAATTCTTGACAGGAGGATAAGGACTTCATGCACATTCAATGTGGAGTGTGTGTGGAGTATCTTCATGTGGGGCTCAAAGGTACCAATCCAAGTAAAGCAAGGTGGATTGCTATCAGGAAAGTGAGGGCATTTTACCCTCGCTTACTTTCTGATTTAAAATAGACTTTTGGTGATCGAAAATATTTCAGTGGGGAGGAATGATCCAGGGGATAAAAAATGTTCTCAAAAATTGAAGTGCTCAAAAACCCCCAAACCTAGCTCCAAACCGTATATCTTATTTTTCTGATTCTAGGGATGCTTGAATCACCTCAATCTGACACTGTATGTGAAAGTTATCGCGTTTTGAAGGTTTTGGAAAACAACTAAAAAGTCAATTGAGAAAAGAAATATTAATGCATCTCTATTCATCAGATTAATGCAAGTAGGCAAGGGGTTTTTAACATATTGTTGTCCCCTGGAAAAAATATTGTGTGCATGTGTGTTATTTTCATTTCATGTTTGCGATTGATGTTCCAAATTGTGAGTTGATTTCCGTAGAGAATTAGAGTAGGTTTGTGTCTTGTGATTTTGATTAAAAATTCATGGAAATTTTAAATCTACATCATAATTTCTACATGGTATTACAGCAGGATTCACATTAGAGTAGGAATTTTGAAGTTGTTTCTTAGGAGGATCAAATTTGTAGTTCAGTGTAACATGAATTATTCAGAGTTGAGAAGATCTCCTTCAATGGATTGAGGTTATAGTATGCCTTGGAAGGAAGCTCTAATTTCATTGCATGGGAGGAACTCATGGAGTTGGTATTGGATGACAATAGATTGTTAGAATACATCAAGATAGATGTTACAAAACCAGTAGAATTTGATGCCTAGAACCTTGCCCAGTGGAAGAAATATGTATACAAGGTGAGGAGAATAATATTGGAGGGAGTACGAGATCAAATTTTCTCAATTATCCATGGAAAAGAAACTTTGTTCGTAATGTGGAAAGAACTAACAAAATTGTTTGAGAATAGTAGTGGCCACAAGAAGCTTGCACTCAAGGATAAACTTCAAAATATCAAGATGCAGAAGAATGACACTATTCTACAGTATCTAAGAAGGTTCACACAATGTCGTGATGAACTTTGCAGGGTTGGTGTAAATTTTGTACAAGATGACCTCATAATCCTAGCCCTTCTAGGCCTTCCCAAGAGCTAGCATAACTACCAAGATTTGTTTAACGGGAGGGAGAAACTACCGAATGGGGAATGCTTATGGTCTGATTTAGTATAAGAGGAAATAAGGAAAAAAAACAGAGATGGGAATTCATCCAAGGGAGAGGATGAAGACAAATTTGCATTGCTTGGAAAGGGAAAGAAGGGAAAAGGGAAAAAATACCAATCCAAACCAGAGTCTAGCCAAGGGGGAAGTAGAAATATTTGTCCAAAATTAAATGTTTCCATTTTTATGAATTTAGGCACTATGCCACAAAGTGTCCACACAAAAAGGAAAGTAAGAAGACCTCAGGAGGAGCAGCGGGTGAATCCGTGGGTTCATAGTTGGAGCTTGACTTTACCCTTATCGCATGCATGGACCGCACAATGATGGGAGTGTGCAGTACTTGGACTCAGGTGCATCGTTCCACATGATAGGGTGTAGATATTTTTTCAGTGACCTAGAGGAGAAACACTTGCATATGCACATTGAGTTGGGGGATGACATAAGGTACACCGCGATCGAGATTGGTACAACCACCTTTCAGAGGGAGTCAGGATCCCCTCTCAAGCTCAAGGATGCCATGTTTGTTCTGGGCCTAAAGAAAAATCTCATCTCTGTTTCATTTTTGGAAGACCATGGTTATGGTGTCATCTTCAACAAATGAAACAAATTCCTGAGACACATAGCCACGAGACAAGTGAATCAAATCGGGTTTTGTGTGAAGAACTTGTATAAGGTAGATGTTGAATACTATGCTACAATAATCACAAAGGAAGAGAAGGTGTAGATCTTCGATGTCAGTTAACTTTGGTAGAGAAGACTTGGCCATTTCCATAATGGTGCCTTGAAGATTATGTAGAAAATAACCACGGGCCTCCATAAAGGATAACTTGAGAATTAGGATGTATGTAAAGGATGCACCTTAGGGAAGTACAAAAAATCCACATTCCTTGATGAGGACAACAAAGCACATGTAGTCCTAGAAAGGCTCCACTTTGATGTCTATGGACCTTTCTCGACAGCCTCCACTACCAGACACAAATATTTTGTCATTTTTATTGATGTCTTCTCCTGGAAGTGATGGATATTCTTCATGCAAAAGAAATATGAGACATTCTCCAATTTCGTAGAATTCAAGGCACTAGTTGAGAAAGAAATTGATAAGAAGTTGAAGGCTCTCATGAACAATAATGTTTGTGAGTATGTGTCAAATGAATTTAAAATTTTATATGTCAGATAAGGCATTTGATGAGAGTTGACAACACCCCACAACGCACAACGGAATGGGTTGGTTGAGAGAAAGAACCATATCACTTTGTGAGGTGTAAGGTCTATGTTGCATTACTAATGCCTACCATTGCATTTGTGGGCAAAGGCATGCAACGCCGGAGGAATTTAGAAAAAATTCTCAATTTTATTTTTCCTTGATTAAATTGAGAAATTTCAAATTTCCACATCAGCAGACAACTTAGATGTAGTTAACTAAGGTGCCATGGATCTTGTCATTCAGTTAGCTCAGTAAATTTTAGTTGGAGAAGTTAGATTTCAGTTAAACATGGGTGATTGCTACATTCTAGCAATCAAGATCAGTTATCTTAGGTTGTTTTAAGTTAAACTAGTTCTAACTATTGAAGGAACTAGTGGAAGGTTAGTTGTGCAATGGGACTTCAGTCAAAATCAGTGATCATCCAGTTAACTAATCAATCAACTCAAAATATCTAGTGCATGTAGAGAATTCGAGTTCCCCATTTGTGGTGGAGATTCCAAGGTAGCGTAACATCAATGGTAGACTAGTCTTAAGTGTACAGGCATTTCATATAGTCATATGATCAGCTTTGGGAATTGCGCAATCCATTTTGGAGAAATTCCTAAATAATAGGGACCTAGTTTCTCAAGGAATTTCACAAGGAAATAAGGGCTCAAGCAGAGGCAGAAATTGACTAAGTACGGGTCAGAGATTCTCAGTGAGCAGAGAGATAGGTTATTCACTTGCAAGTTGTGCTCATTTGACCAAAGCAATTGTAATACATCCCTATTCATCATATTAATGCAAGCACGCAAGGGATTTTTAGCAGATTTCTTTCCCCTGGAAAAAATGTTGTGTGCATGTGTGTTATTTCTAATTGCAAGTTTGTGATTGAAGTTCTAAATTGTGAATTGATTTTTGAATAACAGTATAGTAGGTTTGTGTCTTGTGATTGTGATTAAAACTTCATGAGAAGTTGTTAAATATCCATTTGGGCACATCAAATCCCAACATTCAGATCAATATTTTAGGGCTCATCAAACCCTAATTTCAGTTGCTTCATACCCTAAACAAGTCACCCCTTTGAATGCCTCCTTCCCAGGCAGTTTCATGACTTGAAGACATCCAGAAACAAACTCTAGAGGGACCAGCGCAGGTAAGCCCTTAGGAAGGTGTGCTGCAAAGCAGTTGAGTCCACTGCCAGGGTGCTCTGCAGAGAACTTAGGCTTCCTTTCACCTGCATTTGGCGAGAATGAGTGAAATTCACATAGGGTTTGGGGAATATTCTTATACTTTGGAGTCATATAGAAGTTTTCCTCACTTATCAACTCCTATGAGCTCGAAAATGGATGAGAAATGAGTTAAGGTGCATCTTATCCTCTCATCCCTTCCTCCATGGAACTAATTCTAAGTATGGAAGGCCATTCAATGCCACCATTAATGACAAAACCTCCTTCATCTTCCTATAAATTTACCACTCATCTAAGTGATTAAGGGCTGGACTATGTTGAATTGTAAGGAGATAATGCTGCTATGAGATTTGGCTTTAAAACAAGTATTGTGATGCTACAAGTTTATCATGCTTTTGATGTGACGTGGATGGGATCCAAGCTGGAGGAATGGCTTTGAATCAAACACCAATGGTTGTAATTCCTTCTTCTATCTAATAAAGTGTTTGAACCTTTTTCACATATGTTTGTGTTGTTTCATAATGCTTATATGTGTGAATTGTATCTAATTCCTTTCACTTATATTCAATAGATCGTATGATTTGATCGATTTTCTGTCTTTTTTTTGTGTTTACAGGGTACTTCTCAAGCGGACTAAGTACGTGAAGGAGTGACATAATCGATATAAGGGAGACGAGAGGAAAGCAGAACTACAGGTAGATGTTTTATATTCTCATCTTATCTATTGATTATAGGAAAAGTCTAAAACACTTTAAACTGTTGTTCTAGATGCAACTACTCATCTAGGGAATTAGTATTTATCCGTAGATACTAAATTCTCCAAAACAAATTTGTGACCTCGCTGGGGAAACTATCACCTTTCCTAGTATCTTATTCACCTCCTAAGACATTCTTGTAGACCCTACTTGTGTTCATTGACTGTATTTCAGCTCTTTTGAATTGAATTTTGGTAAAAAATTGAGGTTAGATGACTCTTGAGTGGCCTCAGAAATCAACGTAGGCTTGGTCAGGGGACAGTGCTCTATAGAGCATCCTTGAGTGAGAGACAGTGCTCTGCAGTGCAGTTAGGCCCTCTTTGACCTATACTGATCAACCTTAGGTCAAATTCCCACCTTTGGAAAGTGATTTTTCCAACTTTTCTCTGTTTGTTTGTTTGCTAATTGATCAATGAATGTTATGTCTCAGAAAACAAGTTTTTATCTCCTTTGCCAGCCCTACTTTGATTTGATTGATTAATGTTTCTTTAATGTTTTCTTTGTCATTATCAGTCTAAAGTCAAAGTTAGAATATAGTTGATTAATCTTCATTCGAAAGAAAGTGTTGTAAATTCCTCTTTTCCTTCGAAACAGAATTGACGTCAAAGCCTTCATTCTTATGAAAGATTGATTGACTGTATGTGCATATTTCTTTCTTGATAATCATAACATTAAGGGATTCGAAACAAAAAAATTGCATTGTACATATTGTAGGTTGTGAATGCTTGAAAGGAATAGGTAGGGAAATTGCATTAGTTGTGCTCTTTGCTCTTTGTCAAAGATCTGATTGCTCTATCCCTACTAGCTAAGGTTTTCATTGTTAAATTGAATGGAAAGAATGCTTATCATATTTGAGGGATTGCAAATATACATCACGTGGTGAACCTTGAAAGGCAGATTCTAAATAAGATCAACTTAAATTTATCTAAATTTACATAATGGAGCATTGTCACCTAACGAAAAACATTTAGAGGTCTAGGCTAGAATGTGTTTCGACGTCATAAAACAAAGTAGTTGTCGCTAACTTTTCTACAATACATCTCGAGTGTGATACCTCATTCCACGTATGTGAGTATATCGTAGCTCGTCTATGTACCTCCGGGTATAGAGGGTGGTGTTACAGTATATAAAGTATATGGGAATGCTCTCACTGTGCAGTTTTGCATTAGACAACGCTTATATGGATTAGGCCTCCATGTACTTTCAGGTATATATGGGAGGACAACACTAGGTTTCTATCCATCCTTAGGTAACCGAGTCAGCTGCCTTGTACACTGTGATACACCGAACACAACATTCAGGGAGATTGTCTGCCCATACTTCTCAGTTCGCCGGGAGGTATTCTGCAGTTCACAGTTGCTTGATAAACCTTTTTCCTAGATTATCCCTCTTTTGTTTTGTTATTTTACTTTGATTAAAATAAAATTAATTGACCATGGATAACATCCTCCACGCTCACTCTTTAGTTGATGTTAGGTTGAAACATATGGCAACAAATCCAGAGTCCATCGATCAACGAATTCCTTTTGCTAGGAATCCTAATCCTTTTCCTTCTTCTGGAAATATTGGTGCTCCATTATGGCTACATTGTCCCTTCCGGGACTTACCATTTGCTTGCCACTATGGTTGAGTTCAACCTCCTTGGTTCAAAATGTCGTGATTTCTCCGCAATCGAGTACTCCTCCAACTGGTCAAAATCAACCTCCAGTTGATCCTAAAGTTGACCCTGTGCCTTCTTCCTCGGTTGTTTCTTCCTCCCCTTCTTCCTCTTCGCCTAGTGAAATTATTGGTACTAGTAACTAGGTGGCTAAGAAGAAGAAGAAAGGGAAGAAGTAGAAGAAGAAGCAAATTCAGCAGAGGGGAAACCAAGAAACCATTGCTTTGAATGCAACATCTAATGAGAAACCATCCATCAAGCCTCACAAAGTTCGATATCTATGTAAACTTTGTGCGGGAGACCATATTCTTCGAAATTGTCCTGATATTCCTCAGATCTTAGAAGAATGGTCTTCTTGTTCACATCATCCTGTGTCATCAACTTCTAGAGATCACACTGGCGACACACCATCAAATAGTGATAAAAAAGTTCATGGAAAGAAGGGTAAAGTTAAGTTTCTCTGTAGGTTATGTGAAGGGAATTACCCCATTCACCTTTGTCCCTATCTGGATGAAGCCAAAAAGTTGTTGGATAACCGTCCTGCATCACCGCAGCGATTTGAATATGGTTACAGGAAACTCTCCCTCAATCCTTCACTAGTTGATGAATTGACTTACCAAAATCCAACCGTCGGTTAAACCCACTCTCTCTGAAAGTGAATCCTATGAGTCTATACCCGACCCAAATTAGCAGGCCGAGGTAACAGTTGACTCGATTTCACCTTCAGCTAGTCTTAGCTTTCTCGAAGAGAGTGAATATGATACCACTCATGTTATTTTTGTTTCTTCAGATTCCAATGAGCTTGGTGACAATCCTCCTATTCCATCAAGATAGGAGGAAAATCCTCCCATTCTCATAACTCAAGGGGTTAATTCTCCCGTTCTTACGGTACCCCCTCCAAGTAGTCTAGTCACTTCCTTCGATTGGAATCAACTGGCAGGATTCTGTCTTCCTTCTTATGTGCTTTTCTAGATCATAGTGCAAGTTTGTAATATGATTGTATTAGGCACTATTATAGATGAAGGTGCATCTTTGAGTATCCTTTCCTCAATTGCTTGGAAAGAACTCGGTTTGATGCCACTTATGCCACTTACCCAGAATTTGTTGTCTTTTAATAGAGGAACCAGTTAGCCATTAGGGATCCTTCCTCAGTTTCCTATTACTTTGGGAGGAAAAAATATTTATATGAACGTGATGGTAGTCCTAGGCCCTTTAGATTACAATTTACTTCTTGGACGTGACTATGTTTATGACATGGGAACTATTGTTTCCACACTCTTTTGAGTGATGTGTTTAGCGCATGAAGGTAGAATTGTCACCGTTGACCAGCTTTCATTTCCCAGTCCAAATATGGCTCCTAGTCAACCATATTCCCTAAATGGTCCTTTTGTACCATTGGTATCATCACCACCACAGGTTAATTATGTGGCAATCCGTTCCATACCTACATCAACTAACGATCATTTCAGTGATGTTGTACATCATGTACTGGGGGCATTGGAACCAGATCTCTCCTTCATGACCTCTTATGAGTTGTGACCAAGGAATATGAGGATAGTTCCATGTCTTGTGTCAACCTCATTAAAAAATTAAACCAAGTAATATGAGGATAGTTCTTTTATTGTGTCAACCTCATTAAAAAATGAAACAGGCCCATGAGGAGAGTTCCTGGTCCTGTGTCAACCTCGTTGAAAAATGAAACAAGGGGTATGAGTATAGTTATTTTACTGTGTCAACCTCATTAAAAAATGAAACAAGCCCCATGAGGATAGTTCCTTGTCTTGTGTCAACGTCGTTAAAAAATGAAACCAAGGGGGCATGAAAACCAATCTCAAGCATAGTTCTTCATTTCAAGCTTGTGTAAACATGAAATTGAATCCAAGCATAGTTCCCTATGGTTCAAGCTTGTCTAAAAATGAACCCATTTCCATTTTTAACCCTCGTGATTTCCATTCTATCAGCCTGTTTCATCAGATGAGCCTCGGTTGTTTTCATCCCATCACCACCATCCCTTTGGCCGATCATATGCTTTCACTTGGTTGTTTTACTCTTTTCGAGGAACAGTTGCAATGAGTGGTCTTATTAGCCAGCCTCTTCACATAAATCAACATGTTTTGAGAAGTTACAACATCATCGGAACCAGTTTCTATCCTAGACACCACTCGTTCCTCAAAATGGAGTACTCTTTAAGCTCTTTTCAGACTCTCTAAATATGAAAAGATTGTTGAGCGCTTGTCCTTTCTAGCTCGTTAATGGATTTGAAATGATATCTCTCTTATATTATTTTACGATTTTTTGGGATTGAAAGATTAATTTAGGAAAAAGAACTTGTGGAGTTTTCTTTTCATCCCTTTTCAAACTCTCTAAACGTGAAAAGGACCAAGTTATCTTTGTCATTAAACCCATTAAAACATCAAATAGCGACAAACTTGTCCATCTAGACAAGACCGAGTTTCACATTTGCTAGACTCATTAAACATAAAATAGCGATGGATTCGCCCGAAGGGTGAAATTATACAATAAGCATATGTTATCCTCCTCAAGCTTGATAAAAATAAATAGGTACTGGTCAGCAATGACTAGGGAAAATGGGAAAAAGGGAAAAACCACTTTATGGTAGCAGGTTGCTCTTGAAGATGATGATTTCACTTCATCTCCATGACTATTTGGGTTAGGTTATCTTCTTGACAGTTATCATACCTATGGTCTATCACACCATCCATCACTTTTGGTTTTGGGTCAATGCTGCCAATTCATTCAAACTATTTGGGTTGGGTTATCTGCTTGATGATTATCACACTATGGTCTATCACACCATCCATTACTTTGGTTTTGGGTCAATGCTACCAATTCATTCAGTGTTGCCAATATGTTCAAGAGAAGTCATCCTTTATAGTACCATAAATCTTCATTTTCATGACCGCCATTCTTGAACTTTGTGTCATCGGACAAATGCCATCTCAAAAATCACTACACTCGTTTCGTGTCGTTGATAGGCCCTCCTGCGATGAGTCACTTCTTATCGACATCAGCTCATTATCCAAGAAGTTGACTTAGAAACACCCATTCAGTACGTTGAAGCTTGCATGCATCAATGGCAGGTTTCTCGCTTCCGGAGATAGGCATACATCAATGGACTTCAACTTAAAGACTTTGTATGGTGTTCGACATCAAATCATTCATTCATACCATGCAGAATGTACAGCAGTACCTTGAGGATCATTATCATTATTTGTGATTTCTCTCGCATCTGTTAACAGCTTACGTCATTGGCTATTAATCAAATGGTGTTTTCCCATGTTCGACTTGAGATCACATATTCACATGGTTAGACTCATACTTGTGTGAATGGTTGAATGAGATTGAAGACCCCAGATCTAGTTTCATCGATCTGGGCTGCGATTTCAGGAGTACTAAATCATATGTACAATGGCTTGATGGTCATTACGATCATGGGTCTATATATGTAGATGACTATTTATGTACATTTAATGAAAGTTTATAAGTTGAGCATGGGTATGCCTTCCCTCGGCAATTCATGTAAAATAAAATATCATGATATATATATATTGTAATTGATGCAGGTCACCTTCCACTTTGATACCTCCTCATCACATTGTAAAGCATTTCATTCGACATTGGCATTTTTCCGACTTCATGCTTTAGGGGGTAGCTGTTACAGATCCATTTGGGCACATCAAATCCCAACATTCAGATTAGTGTTTTAGGGCTCATCAAACCCTAATTTTAGTTGCTTCATGCCCTAAACAAGTCACCCCTTTGAATGCCTCCTTCCCAAACAGTTTCATGACTTGAAGACATCCAGAAACAACCTCTAAAGGGAGTAGCGCAGGTAAGCCCTTATGAAGGTGCGTTGCAAAGCAGTTGAGTCCACAGCCAGGGTGCTCTGCAGAGCACTTAGGCTTCCTTTCACCTGCATTGGGCAAGAATGAGTGAAATTCACATAGGGTTTGGGGAATATTCTTATCTTTTGGAGTCATCTAGAGGTTTCCCTCACTTATCAACTCCTATGAGCTCAAAAATGGATGAGGAATGAGTTAAGGAGCATCCTATGCTCTCATCCCTTCCTCCATGGAACTAATTCTAAGTATGGAAGGCCATTCAATGCCACCATTAATGACAAAACCTCCTTCATCTTCCTATAAATTGACCACTCATCTAAGTGATTAGGGGCTATACTATGTTGAATTATAAGGAGATAATGCTACTATGAGATTTGGCTGTGAAGCAAGTATTTTTATGCTACAAGTTTGTCATGCTTTTGATGTGATGTGGATGGGATCCACGCTGGAGGAATGGCTTTGAATCAGACACCAATGGTTGTAATTCCTTCTTCTATCTAATAAAGTGTTTGAACCTTTTTCCCATATGTTTGTGTTGTTTCATAATGCTTATATGTGTGAATTTTATTTGATTCCTTTCACTTATATTCAATAGATCGTATGCTTTGGTCAATTTTTTTTGTCTTCTGTTGTGTCTACATGGTACTTCTCAAGTGGATTAAGTAATGGAAGGAGTGACGAAATTGATACAAGGGAGACGACAGGAAAGCGGAACTACAAGTAGACCTTCTATCTTCTCATCTTATCTATTGCTTATAGGAAAAGTCTAAAACACTTTAAACTGTTGCTCTAGATACAACTACTTATCTAGGGAATTAGTATTTATCCTTAGATACTAAATTCTCCAAAACAGCAGTTGGAAATCTACATCATAATATCTATGATATATAGGGCATTTGACATGTAAAGTAGGGGAATCAATTATTGATTAGATCCAAATACCCTCAGTCCTATTCATTTTTTTAAATGGCTATATGTGATGTGGTGCACCCTCTATAATATAATGCACTGGCTCCCTGTGTAATACATCGCACTAATATATTATAACACTTTCTATTCTATCTAGTCTATTAATCATTGCTCCTGGTGTAATATAATGAACTGCACGCGTCTTCCAAATAACATCGTTAAATAATTTCGGTGTGTTTATCCTTACAAATCACACCGTAATAATTTAAACATATTTTAAAAAAATAATTTTCTATGACGGTATAGAACAATTAAACGACGAGCAAAATTAACGTTCTAAATGCACTAGTGCATTTATTCAGATAAATGCACCGGTTACTTGAGCTTTTATAGTTGAAAATTATTTGATTTATTTGTAAAATATATTTAATGACTTCTATATTAAATGCTATATGTTGTATATTGATAAAAATATGTCTCAGAAGGTCTCAAGTAACAAACATATTGATCGACACAATGATAGGTCATCAGAAAAAGTAGAGAAAGCAAGTTCTTTTTAAATTCTTTACAAAATTAATATGTTTAAACTATATGTAAGTTTAACTAATATGTATTGGTTGGTGTGTGTCATACAAAAACACAAAATGAACAAGGTCGATAAGATTATTTATAATCTAAATGAAAAAGAGCTTAAAAGCGTAAAATCCTGATTAAAAAATTGCAGAATGATAAATCAAGTGAATGAAAAAATACTTTTCAATATGAGTTTTTTTTTTTTGAATTTTCATTAATAATATACTTAAGAATACTAGCTAACATGTTTCAAACAATCTATTAATTCATATATGTTTAATGTTCTACAGGGAGAAACAACGAAGTAAAATATCAATGTCGTTCTAAGAAAAGAAAAATTATAGAACATGTAACTGATGATGAATTGGTCCTTAGCTCATCTTGAGTGGTGTTAGAGGTTAATGAAAGGGGGGAATTTTTTTACATAACTATGAGGGATCTAGTAGAATGAATGTATAGACATACTTTCCACTTACAATACAAAAATCAATCCAATGATTTTAAGAACCAAATTATATCTAAATTACAGGAAGTCTTTCCAGAGAAATGGTTAACGAGACATGTTAGACTTGCAATAGAAAACACATACAACAACAAAAAAGAATCATTCAAAAGGTAATATTTCTAATTGTATAAAACGATTTTCTAGATTTGTATGTATATATTACTACAAAACATTCATTTATTAATATCATTTTTGTTATATTTAGTTTTCATATATCATTATAAAAATAGTTTATTAGTTTTTTCATGAAGATTATGAAAATGTCAAATGATCAATGCACTGAAATGTGAAACATGTGAGTAGGAATGTCCAAAAAAGTGTTTAAGGGGATGGTAAAAGAAATGGACATAATTGCATCACAAGAGGAGGCATCTCAACAACAACGTGCTTCAAATTTATGTAATCATGATTGAATTTGTACATATAAAAAAATAATTTGGCATAAAATATTAATTTTCAAGTATTTTCTTGCAAAAAAAGAAAGCAAGATGGAACTCATTCAACACATAAAATAGGACGACAAGGAAGAAAAGGGTTGATTTTAAAGTTTGTGAGTAATTGTTAGTATTATGTTATAACAACTCAAGGTTTTATTTTTGTATATTTTAAGTTGTTTTATAACAACCATCTTTGAATGTCTTCAAATAGGTGCTAACATACAAAGAAGAGTCATCAAAAGAACTGATTGACATTGGATTAAATAAGGGTTGTGATGCTAGCATATCAAAAATTAATTGTGGAATTTGCAAGTATCTATGTTGTTTTACTTCTTTGAGTTTATACTTAATAGAACAAAAAAATCATTTATATTAAATCTATGATTTATAATGGGGTTTAAAACATGCAGGAAACAAAGTATGGAACTATGCCAATAGAAGTTTGTGGAAACAAGGCATGAGACTTGTTTTTGAAACCATGTGCACAGTTTATGAGTCACTTCTTTCTATGGTACATTTCTATTCGATTTACATTGATGTATATTATTTATTTCAATTTTCATTATTCTCACTATTTTAGATACACTGATTATGCTTTATTTTTATGTTTGTAGATAAAGAAGATGAAAAAAGTCGATTCAATCAACAAAACATTCCTCCAAACAACCCAAGTCATGGAAATAAATCGAGGAATGATAATCGATTTGGATATCAATACAACCTGTTGTATTTTTTGAAATAATTGTTTGTGAAAATCATACATTTTGTTTAATGTAATGGACATAGTGTCCCAATTGAAAGACAAGGGGTTACCAATAACAATCCCATTTTGTATGAAAAAGAGACTCTTATTGATATATAATAAAATACATTTTAATTTATTCTATCATGTTATCCAATGTCGTTGTGAAATGTTACACCACTGATTAAATATATGAATGATTAAATATTATAATGAGAAGATGTGAAATATGATAATATAACAAATTAATTTGCTAATGGTGTTGGACCCGCCAACATTCAGGGGATCACCCTAGTATGAAGTCCCAACTAGACCTCACATTGTTTGGTGTGGGAGTCCCATTCGGTACAATGGCCCGGTTGCCATTGTCTTAAGGATTTGTCTCAACTCTTGCTTGTCAGCACAGGAGAGTGGTTCACTTTGTCTTCGAGAAGTCAGGTTCGCATGCTTGGTGAATGTAAGTGTACTTGTGTCAATGGTCCTTTCACTGTGAGGGGAAGAAGGTGAAGGTGAGTTCCAGGTTGAAACGGATTAGTCCCAACTCAGCTAGGAACACACAACACAAAAGGATATACACAGGTTCCAGCAGAGCAATCCACTCAGATGTGGTAGCCACAACATACAAGGTAAGATAACACGTACAACACTCACGGAATAGTCCGAATGAGTGCAACAGTTGTTACAGTAAGGTTCATGTGAAAGGTATGTCTGATGTCTGGTAGAGTAGTCGACACGGAAGGTCAGCATTAACATTATACACAACAAATTTCCATTAATATATTATTCATTACAACAAATGAATCAGTTCATATGTAGAACATAGGATAAAGCAACATGCATTACAAGTGTTAAAGATTAGTCTTACAACAAATACAATACATGTGTAAAAACGTGTTGGCTTGTTAACAGGCTTCTGAATTAAGAAAAAGTTCCAAGACACATCGTTACACCATACATCACTAACCCCGTTAGTGGGGCGTTGGAGCCACTACTTACTCCTCAAAGAAAAGATTACAGACTTGCTTAGCTATGTGGGAGGAGCTGAGGTGAAAAGCCCTTTCATGTACAAATTAGGGGGTATTTATAGCCAAGGGTGAAACTAACCCTTATGGCTATTTGAATACCCTCATGACCGTTTGAATTCCATGACTTTTTTACTTACATGACTCTATGTTCAACAAGTGGGTCTCTTGGACTTCCACGTTACATCACATTGACTGATAACAAGCCCATGGTGGAGATGCGGGCGACATGACTCATGACTTGACTCGATATGACTTGACATGACAATGCTGGTACACTCATGCTGCTGCTGGAGTGCATGTCGAGCTACAGTGTCGTTGAGTGATGGATGTCTTCATGGTGTATCAAAGTTTCACCTCCGCATGGCAAACTGTATGGAGTCTTCGATGGTAATTGGTTCTCTTGATGAAAGTTTAACTTGTTTTTCCTTGCTTGCATGCTGGAAGGCTTGACATGCTCTTTTATTCGCGAAGGCGCATGTTCATTGCGTTCGTCCATTGGTGAACCTATCCTTCTGCCTGTTCCCCCTTCGTTCATCTTGTTCATCGCCTTTCCATGTTGGTTTGTGTACCTGTACTTGCAGTCGCTGATGATGAGACAACATCAAATCCAAAACCTCCTAGTCTACCATGACATATGATCATTTGGATGCAGGTGACTGGGAGAGGCAGTAGGGCTATGATGCGGGATGATGGCTCCGGGCAACTGCTGATGAAAAGTGCGCATGAGTCATTGAGAGATAGAGATACGCAATTTGAGTTGACAGTGATTGTTTGCAAGGTCTAGCTCGGTTGGGAGGCAAAATTGTGAAAATTTTGGGAGGAAGAGTCCAGGTTGTTGAAAGACAAGGTAGGCATGCTCCATGCATTTTTCAGAACGAATGGGCAGTGGGGCTGGACAGATAGATTTGTGTAATTTTCCAGAGGAACAGGTCAAGTTGCATGAAGGGTCAGCAGGGAGGGATTGCACAGTTTCTCTAGGGAACTGCTTGGGTCACTGGCAGCCGAAATCTATGCAATTCCTAGAGGGAACTGCCAGTTGGCTGTTGGGGTCATTGGCAGCTAGAATTGTGCAATTCCCAGAGGGAACTACCAGTTGGCTGCTTGGTTCACTTGCAGCCAGAACTACGCAATTCCCAGAGGGAACTGCCAGTTGGCTGCTAGGGTCACTAGCAGCTAGAACTACAATTCCTAGAGGGAACTGCTAGTTGGCTTCCCAGGAGAATGGCAACATAAATTGTGCAATTCCCAGAGGGAACTGGCAGTTAGCTACTGGGGGCTACTGGGAAGGAAAATTGCACTGAGGCTGGGAGGTCGGCCTGATTATCATCTCTACACAATTTTTGAGTTGAGCTGACTGATGGGAAGCAGAAGGCCTACTTATGAACACTGCGTAATTTCTGAGATGAACAATTGGTCAACTGTCAGGATGACTAACTGGGAAAATTGTGCAATTTTATGAGGGAGATAGGGACAGGCACTTGGTGTCTATTTAGCGTATCTGCACAATTTCCTCATTCAGTTGAGCAGGTAAGGTCAGTGGCCTCTGCGCAAATTTTAAGGGGAGTTAGTCCCGGGATGACTATCGGGTCCAATTATCTAGGTGACTAGCATGAGAGTTGATAGGATTTCTTGCGGTAGTGCAACTTGAAAAGACTAGCTTGGTTCTTCTGTGTTGTTATGTCTGACAGTCGATCAAGTCAATGACAGGGTGATGGTTCAGCTGTCAGAGGGGAGTCATGTCGTCAGAACCTTTAGCAAAAATGCCTGAGTGTGTGAACAATTGAAACATGCATAGGTGATCATACGACACACACTCACATGACTTGATGACGAAATGACCAAACCATCCAGACACATATGTTCAACAATACTGACTGACGGTGTAAGCAACAAGCGCGACACTCATGATTGTTCATTCATTGATTGAGATGATGCTTGCACAATAGTGAGTGTGACTCCGTGTGTGAGTGCAACAGATGCTTTCATAGTGAATAGAACAAGCACATACGAAGCATAGACTTTAAGCATAACCAAAACATGTTCGCAAGCATGACTTAGACATCAACAGGCAGAGACTTGAATGCAATGAACAAGCAAGGCAGATGTAAGGACTCAAGCGAGCTCATGGAGTGAACCCTAGTGTGTGCAGTCATCAAGTGAACTCTTCAAGGGAGGCTCTGTAATTGGTGTAGGCTAAAATTTTGGAGGGTGGTTGTAGCTGCTACAACATAATCCAAACAACATATAAAAATGCACTAATCAAATTTTAATTTATATGAATATTGTTATAAGACATATGTCAATTTTTCGATGAATACTGGATTTTAAAAATTACAATAATTGCACTGTCACAGGTTGATGTTTCCAAAAAAGAGAAAATATCATTAAAAAAAATAGTGCATCTGTAACATAAAAAATGCACTGGTTCATTATGTTATATAAAAGCACTATGATGGCATCTTTTTGCATTCTTGGTGCCTTTTAAGAAAATGAGAGCACCAGCGTGTTTATCTCTTCAAGCATCGGTCATGTTTGAGATTAATGCCCCAATGCATTGTAATTTGTAATGCACCAGTGCTTTCATATAACTAACTCCCCAGTCCTACAAAATATTATTTCTAGCCTGGTGCATTATGAAAACTAATAACACCGATCCTTTTGTATAACTAACACACTCAAGCATTTTTACAAATGATATGCATCAACACTGCAAGTTTCAAAAAAAGAACTGGCACATCAATTATTTGTTGTGTGCCCCGGTGTCGTTCCTTAGAAGAACACCCCGGGGCTTTTTTTATCACATAGCACCGGTGTAGTATTATGCATTGGTATTCTTTGCATTCAAAGCCTCGTTTCTTTCAGTTATGGTGTATCAAAGTTTCACCTCCGCATGGCAAACTGTATGGAGTCTTCGATGGTAATTGGTTCTCTTGATGAAAGTTTAACTTGTTTTTCCTTGCTTGCATGCTGGAAGGCTTGACATGCTCTTTTAT
>APFE030884066.1:19099-39647 GCA_000404065.3 Pinus taeda | reverse complement strand
ATGGATTTGAAATGATATCTCTCTTATATTATTTTACGATTTTTTGGGATTGAAAGATTAATTTAGGAAAAAGAACTTGTGGAGTTTTCTTTTCATCCCTTTTCAAACTCTCTAAACGTGAAAAGGACCAAGTTATCTTTGTCATTAAACCCATTAAAACATCAAATAGCGACAAACTTGTCCATCTAGACAAGACCGAGTTTCACATTTGCTAGACTCATTAAACATAAAATAGCGATGGATTCGCCCGAAGGGTGAAATTATACAATAAGCATATGTTATCCTCCTCAAGCTTGATAAAAATAAATAGGTACTGGTCAGCAATGACTAGGGAAAATGGGAAAAAGGGAAAAACCACTTTATGGTAGCAGGTTGCTCTTGAAGATGATGATTTCACTTCATCTCCATGACTATTTGGGTTAGGTTATCTTCTTGACAGTTATCATACCTATGGTCTATCACACCATCCATCACTTTTGGTTTTGGGTCAATGCTGCCAATTCATTCAAACTATTTGGGTTGGGTTATCTGCTTGATGATTATCACACTATGGTCTATCACACCATCCATTACTTTGGTTTTGGGTCAATGCTACCAATTCATTCAGTGTTGCCAATATGTTCAAGAGAAGTCATCCTTTATAGTACCATAAATCTTCATTTTCATGACCGCCATTCTTGAACTTTGTGTCATCGGACAAATGCCATCTCAAAAATCACTACACTCGTTTCGTGTCGTTGATAGGCCCTCCTGCGATGAGTCACTTCTTATCGACATCAGCTCATTATCCAAGAAGTTGACTTAGAAACACCCATTCAGTACGTTGAAGCTTGCATGCATCAATGGCAGGTTTCTCGCTTCCGGAGATAGGCATACATCAATGGACTTCAACTTAAAGACTTTGTATGGTGTTCGACATCAAATCATTCATTCATACCATGCAGAATGTACAGCAGTACCTTGAGGATCATTATCATTATTTGTGATTTCTCTCGCATCTGTTAACAGCTTACGTCATTGGCTATTAATCAAATGGTGTTTTCCCATGTTCGACTTGAGATCACATATTCACATGGTTAGACTCATACTTGTGTGAATGGTTGAATGAGATTGAAGACCCCAGATCTAGTTTCATCGATCTGGGCTGCGATTTCAGGAGTACTAAATCATATGTACAATGGCTTGATGGTCATTACGATCATGGGTCTATATATGTAGATGACTATTTATGTACATTTAATGAAAGTTTATAAGTTGAGCATGGGTATGCCTTCCCTCGGCAATTCATGTAAAATAAAATATCATGATATATATATATTGTAATTGATGCAGGTCACCTTCCACTTTGATACCTCCTCATCACATTGTAAAGCATTTCATTCGACATTGGCATTTTTCCGACTTCATGCTTTAGGGGGTAGCTGTTACAGATCCATTTGGGCACATCAAATCCCAACATTCAGATTAGTGTTTTAGGGCTCATCAAACCCTAATTTTAGTTGCTTCATGCCCTAAACAAGTCACCCCTTTGAATGCCTCCTTCCCAAACAGTTTCATGACTTGAAGACATCCAGAAACAACCTCTAAAGGGAGTAGCGCAGGTAAGCCCTTATGAAGGTGCGTTGCAAAGCAGTTGAGTCCACAGCCAGGGTGCTCTGCAGAGCACTTAGGCTTCCTTTCACCTGCATTGGGCAAGAATGAGTGAAATTCACATAGGGTTTGGGGAATATTCTTATCTTTTGGAGTCATCTAGAGGTTTCCCTCACTTATCAACTCCTATGAGCTCAAAAATGGATGAGGAATGAGTTAAGGAGCATCCTATGCTCTCATCCCTTCCTCCATGGAACTAATTCTAAGTATGGAAGGCCATTCAATGCCACCATTAATGACAAAACCTCCTTCATCTTCCTATAAATTGACCACTCATCTAAGTGATTAGGGGCTATACTATGTTGAATTATAAGGAGATAATGCTACTATGAGATTTGGCTGTGAAGCAAGTATTTTTATGCTACAAGTTTGTCATGCTTTTGATGTGATGTGGATGGGATCCACGCTGGAGGAATGGCTTTGAATCAGACACCAATGGTTGTAATTCCTTCTTCTATCTAATAAAGTGTTTGAACCTTTTTCCCATATGTTTGTGTTGTTTCATAATGCTTATATGTGTGAATTTTATTTGATTCCTTTCACTTATATTCAATAGATCGTATGCTTTGGTCAATTTTTTTTGTCTTCTGTTGTGTCTACATGGTACTTCTCAAGTGGATTAAGTAATGGAAGGAGTGACGAAATTGATACAAGGGAGACGACAGGAAAGCGGAACTACAAGTAGACCTTCTATCTTCTCATCTTATCTATTGCTTATAGGAAAAGTCTAAAACACTTTAAACTGTTGCTCTAGATACAACTACTTATCTAGGGAATTAGTATTTATCCTTAGATACTAAATTCTCCAAAACAGCAGTTGGAAATCTACATCATAATATCTATGATATATAGGGCATTTGACATGTAAAGTAGGGGAATCAATTATTGATTAGATCCAAATACCCTCAGTCCTATTCATTTTTTTAAATGGCTATATGTGATGTGGTGCACCCTCTATAATATAATGCACTGGCTCCCTGTGTAATACATCGCACTAATATATTATAACACTTTCTATTCTATCTAGTCTATTAATCATTGCTCCTGGTGTAATATAATGAACTGCACGCGTCTTCCAAATAACATCGTTAAATAATTTCGGTGTGTTTATCCTTACAAATCACACCGTAATAATTTAAACATATTTTAAAAAAATAATTTTCTATGACGGTATAGAACAATTAAACGACGAGCAAAATTAACGTTCTAAATGCACTAGTGCATTTATTCAGATAAATGCACCGGTTACTTGAGCTTTTATAGTTGAAAATTATTTGATTTATTTGTAAAATATATTTAATGACTTCTATATTAAATGCTATATGTTGTATATTGATAAAAATATGTCTCAGAAGGTCTCAAGTAACAAACATATTGATCGACACAATGATAGGTCATCAGAAAAAGTAGAGAAAGCAAGTTCTTTTTAAATTCTTTACAAAATTAATATGTTTAAACTATATGTAAGTTTAACTAATATGTATTGGTTGGTGTGTGTCATACAAAAACACAAAATGAACAAGGTCGATAAGATTATTTATAATCTAAATGAAAAAGAGCTTAAAAGCGTAAAATCCTGATTAAAAAATTGCAGAATGATAAATCAAGTGAATGAAAAAATACTTTTCAATATGAGTTTTTTTTTTTTGAATTTTCATTAATAATATACTTAAGAATACTAGCTAACATGTTTCAAACAATCTATTAATTCATATATGTTTAATGTTCTACAGGGAGAAACAACGAAGTAAAATATCAATGTCGTTCTAAGAAAAGAAAAATTATAGAACATGTAACTGATGATGAATTGGTCCTTAGCTCATCTTGAGTGGTGTTAGAGGTTAATGAAAGGGGGGAATTTTTTTACATAACTATGAGGGATCTAGTAGAATGAATGTATAGACATACTTTCCACTTACAATACAAAAATCAATCCAATGATTTTAAGAACCAAATTATATCTAAATTACAGGAAGTCTTTCCAGAGAAATGGTTAACGAGACATGTTAGACTTGCAATAGAAAACACATACAACAACAAAAAAGAATCATTCAAAAGGTAATATTTCTAATTGTATAAAACGATTTTCTAGATTTGTATGTATATATTACTACAAAACATTCATTTATTAATATCATTTTTGTTATATTTAGTTTTCATATATCATTATAAAAATAGTTTATTAGTTTTTTCATGAAGATTATGAAAATGTCAAATGATCAATGCACTGAAATGTGAAACATGTGAGTAGGAATGTCCAAAAAAGTGTTTAAGGGGATGGTAAAAGAAATGGACATAATTGCATCACAAGAGGAGGCATCTCAACAACAACGTGCTTCAAATTTATGTAATCATGATTGAATTTGTACATATAAAAAAATAATTTGGCATAAAATATTAATTTTCAAGTATTTTCTTGCAAAAAAAGAAAGCAAGATGGAACTCATTCAACACATAAAATAGGACGACAAGGAAGAAAAGGGTTGATTTTAAAGTTTGTGAGTAATTGTTAGTATTATGTTATAACAACTCAAGGTTTTATTTTTGTATATTTTAAGTTGTTTTATAACAACCATCTTTGAATGTCTTCAAATAGGTGCTAACATACAAAGAAGAGTCATCAAAAGAACTGATTGACATTGGATTAAATAAGGGTTGTGATGCTAGCATATCAAAAATTAATTGTGGAATTTGCAAGTATCTATGTTGTTTTACTTCTTTGAGTTTATACTTAATAGAACAAAAAAATCATTTATATTAAATCTATGATTTATAATGGGGTTTAAAACATGCAGGAAACAAAGTATGGAACTATGCCAATAGAAGTTTGTGGAAACAAGGCATGAGACTTGTTTTTGAAACCATGTGCACAGTTTATGAGTCACTTCTTTCTATGGTACATTTCTATTCGATTTACATTGATGTATATTATTTATTTCAATTTTCATTATTCTCACTATTTTAGATACACTGATTATGCTTTATTTTTATGTTTGTAGATAAAGAAGATGAAAAAAGTCGATTCAATCAACAAAACATTCCTCCAAACAACCCAAGTCATGGAAATAAATCGAGGAATGATAATCGATTTGGATATCAATACAACCTGTTGTATTTTTTGAAATAATTGTTTGTGAAAATCATACATTTTGTTTAATGTAATGGACATAGTGTCCCAATTGAAAGACAAGGGGTTACCAATAACAATCCCATTTTGTATGAAAAAGAGACTCTTATTGATATATAATAAAATACATTTTAATTTATTCTATCATGTTATCCAATGTCGTTGTGAAATGTTACACCACTGATTAAATATATGAATGATTAAATATTATAATGAGAAGATGTGAAATATGATAATATAACAAATTAATTTGCTAATGGTGTTGGACCCGCCAACATTCAGGGGATCACCCTAGTATGAAGTCCCAACTAGACCTCACATTGTTTGGTGTGGGAGTCCCATTCGGTACAATGGCCCGGTTGCCATTGTCTTAAGGATTTGTCTCAACTCTTGCTTGTCAGCACAGGAGAGTGGTTCACTTTGTCTTCGAGAAGTCAGGTTCGCATGCTTGGTGAATGTAAGTGTACTTGTGTCAATGGTCCTTTCACTGTGAGGGGAAGAAGGTGAAGGTGAGTTCCAGGTTGAAACGGATTAGTCCCAACTCAGCTAGGAACACACAACACAAAAGGATATACACAGGTTCCAGCAGAGCAATCCACTCAGATGTGGTAGCCACAACATACAAGGTAAGATAACACGTACAACACTCACGGAATAGTCCGAATGAGTGCAACAGTTGTTACAGTAAGGTTCATGTGAAAGGTATGTCTGATGTCTGGTAGAGTAGTCGACACGGAAGGTCAGCATTAACATTATACACAACAAATTTCCATTAATATATTATTCATTACAACAAATGAATCAGTTCATATGTAGAACATAGGATAAAGCAACATGCATTACAAGTGTTAAAGATTAGTCTTACAACAAATACAATACATGTGTAAAAACGTGTTGGCTTGTTAACAGGCTTCTGAATTAAGAAAAAGTTCCAAGACACATCGTTACACCATACATCACTAACCCCGTTAGTGGGGCGTTGGAGCCACTACTTACTCCTCAAAGAAAAGATTACAGACTTGCTTAGCTATGTGGGAGGAGCTGAGGTGAAAAGCCCTTTCATGTACAAATTAGGGGGTATTTATAGCCAAGGGTGAAACTAACCCTTATGGCTATTTGAATACCCTCATGACCGTTTGAATTCCATGACTTTTTTACTTACATGACTCTATGTTCAACAAGTGGGTCTCTTGGACTTCCACGTTACATCACATTGACTGATAACAAGCCCATGGTGGAGATGCGGGCGACATGACTCATGACTTGACTCGATATGACTTGACATGACAATGCTGGTACACTCATGCTGCTGCTGGAGTGCATGTCGAGCTACAGTGTCGTTGAGTGATGGATGTCTTCATGGTGTATCAAAGTTTCACCTCCGCATGGCAAACTGTATGGAGTCTTCGATGGTAATTGGTTCTCTTGATGAAAGTTTAACTTGTTTTTCCTTGCTTGCATGCTGGAAGGCTTGACATGCTCTTTTATTCGCGAAGGCGCATGTTCATTGCGTTCGTCCATTGGTGAACCTATCCTTCTGCCTGTTCCCCCTTCGTTCATCTTGTTCATCGCCTTTCCATGTTGGTTTGTGTACCTGTACTTGCAGTCGCTGATGATGAGACAACATCAAATCCAAAACCTCCTAGTCTACCATGACATATGATCATTTGGATGCAGGTGACTGGGAGAGGCAGTAGGGCTATGATGCGGGATGATGGCTCCGGGCAACTGCTGATGAAAAGTGCGCATGAGTCATTGAGAGATAGAGATACGCAATTTGAGTTGACAGTGATTGTTTGCAAGGTCTAGCTCGGTTGGGAGGCAAAATTGTGAAAATTTTGGGAGGAAGAGTCCAGGTTGTTGAAAGACAAGGTAGGCATGCTCCATGCATTTTTCAGAACGAATGGGCAGTGGGGCTGGACAGATAGATTTGTGTAATTTTCCAGAGGAACAGGTCAAGTTGCATGAAGGGTCAGCAGGGAGGGATTGCACAGTTTCTCTAGGGAACTGCTTGGGTCACTGGCAGCCGAAATCTATGCAATTCCTAGAGGGAACTGCCAGTTGGCTGTTGGGGTCATTGGCAGCTAGAATTGTGCAATTCCCAGAGGGAACTACCAGTTGGCTGCTTGGTTCACTTGCAGCCAGAACTACGCAATTCCCAGAGGGAACTGCCAGTTGGCTGCTAGGGTCACTAGCAGCTAGAACTACAATTCCTAGAGGGAACTGCTAGTTGGCTTCCCAGGAGAATGGCAACATAAATTGTGCAATTCCCAGAGGGAACTGGCAGTTAGCTACTGGGGGCTACTGGGAAGGAAAATTGCACTGAGGCTGGGAGGTCGGCCTGATTATCATCTCTACACAATTTTTGAGTTGAGCTGACTGATGGGAAGCAGAAGGCCTACTTATGAACACTGCGTAATTTCTGAGATGAACAATTGGTCAACTGTCAGGATGACTAACTGGGAAAATTGTGCAATTTTATGAGGGAGATAGGGACAGGCACTTGGTGTCTATTTAGCGTATCTGCACAATTTCCTCATTCAGTTGAGCAGGTAAGGTCAGTGGCCTCTGCGCAAATTTTAAGGGGAGTTAGTCCCGGGATGACTATCGGGTCCAATTATCTAGGTGACTAGCATGAGAGTTGATAGGATTTCTTGCGGTAGTGCAACTTGAAAAGACTAGCTTGGTTCTTCTGTGTTGTTATGTCTGACAGTCGATCAAGTCAATGACAGGGTGATGGTTCAGCTGTCAGAGGGGAGTCATGTCGTCAGAACCTTTAGCAAAAATGCCTGAGTGTGTGAACAATTGAAACATGCATAGGTGATCATACGACACACACTCACATGACTTGATGACGAAATGACCAAACCATCCAGACACATATGTTCAACAATACTGACTGACGGTGTAAGCAACAAGCGCGACACTCATGATTGTTCATTCATTGATTGAGATGATGCTTGCACAATAGTGAGTGTGACTCCGTGTGTGAGTGCAACAGATGCTTTCATAGTGAATAGAACAAGCACATACGAAGCATAGACTTTAAGCATAACCAAAACATGTTCGCAAGCATGACTTAGACATCAACAGGCAGAGACTTGAATGCAATGAACAAGCAAGGCAGATGTAAGGACTCAAGCGAGCTCATGGAGTGAACCCTAGTGTGTGCAGTCATCAAGTGAACTCTTCAAGGGAGGCTCTGTAATTGGTGTAGGCTAAAATTTTGGAGGGTGGTTGTAGCTGCTACAACATAATCCAAACAACATATAAAAATGCACTAATCAAATTTTAATTTATATGAATATTGTTATAAGACATATGTCAATTTTTCGATGAATACTGGATTTTAAAAATTACAATAATTGCACTGTCACAGGTTGATGTTTCCAAAAAAGAGAAAATATCATTAAAAAAAATAGTGCATCTGTAACATAAAAAATGCACTGGTTCATTATGTTATATAAAAGCACTATGATGGCATCTTTTTGCATTCTTGGTGCCTTTTAAGAAAATGAGAGCACCAGCGTGTTTATCTCTTCAAGCATCGGTCATGTTTGAGATTAATGCCCCAATGCATTGTAATTTGTAATGCACCAGTGCTTTCATATAACTAACTCCCCAGTCCTACAAAATATTATTTCTAGCCTGGTGCATTATGAAAACTAATAACACCGATCCTTTTGTATAACTAACACACTCAAGCATTTTTACAAATGATATGCATCAACACTGCAAGTTTCAAAAAAAGAACTGGCACATCAATTATTTGTTGTGTGCCCCGGTGTCGTTCCTTAGAAGAACACCCCGGGGCTTTTTTTATCACATAGCACCGGTGTAGTATTATGCATTGGTATTCTTTGCATTCAAAGCCTCGTTTCTTTCAGTTATGTTATATATATCTATATCTATATATATATATATATTATATATATATATATATATATATATATATATATATAATATATATATATATATATTATATAATATATTATATATATATAAATATAATATATATATATATATGTAGCACATCGATGCTACTTGTTCCATTAAGTGCACCACAAAAAAACATCTGCTAGAACCTCTGACCACCTCTAAATGTCCCCTATCCCAAACAGATATTTTAACGGATGTTTTTTGGACAATTTTTGCCAATTTTATAACACTAAAAACCTTTGTTATAACCTTTGCTGGAAGGTATTTTCCTTGTAGTGTGTAATGCACTTGGCATGTTCTATAGTGTTTTTTACCCACTCCAATTTTCCTATGTCCTCAAGGATGAGGTCTATGCAATGTGAAACACATGCAGTCCAAAATATAGTCCCATATTTTGACTCTAGCATATTTCTAACAAGAACTTAGTTTGAGGCATTATCTAAGATGACCTGCACAACATTATGCTCCCCCACTTGCTGAATAATGTCATCCAAAAGTTGAAATAGAATTTTTGGACCCTTCACCTTATTATATGCATCAACTGATCTCAAAAACATGGTTCCTTAGGGATAAGAAACATGGAAATTTCTGATAGTGTGGTTCTTTCCACCAATCCATCCATATGGCATGATGGAACAACCTTTTTTAATCGATGACTCTTTATACTTAGCAAAGTACTTATCCATGGAAGAAATCTCTTTTTGCAAAAGAGCTCCCCTCAATTCATGCACAGTAGGTCCTTTGAAGCCCTTTCCTATAGCTATAAAAGAGTCTCGCATAGCTTGGTAATAAGGCGAGTGAGAATCATTAATGGGATATTTGCATCATACCACCATCTAGAAATGTATTGAAAAGAATAGTATTTGCATTGTTTTTTCCAATGGTCATCGAAAGTGGGCTAATGTTGAGTTAGACTTGGTTGGGAGGAAACGGGATTAGTAAAGGTAATGGTGATAAAGGATGAGAAATAAATTTAGATGTTCATCCTTCTTGTTCCTTTAGATTGTTGACCTTGATGATAAGACCCAAGAATAGGAGGAACATAGTCAAAGGGGTTATTGGAAGGGATAGAAGAGGAGTCTTGAATCTCAAAATCATCATACCCACTCTCTTTCATGACTTCTACAATTTCGTATTTCCTTGCAATTTCTTCTTGGATAACCTTATCCCTAGCCTTATTCTCCTCAAACTTCTCAAACTTGACAAGGTATTCTACCCTAACAGGACCTATCACTTCCTTTTCTGCATCACATTGCTTTACTTGGTCTCTTATCCCAGCTAAGTGTTGTTTCAACCTGAGTATACCCCCACCTCCAATATATTTATTGCAAAATTTTCATATCGTTTTTCCATCAATCACATCACAATGAGCCCATGCATTTTCCTTAGATTTTGGAGGAATGGTTGCTAGAAATATTTGAAATTTGCAAATAAATCTACCAATTGAAAAAAATTGCAACTAAGAAAAATGGAAAACCTAAGAGAAATTTGGGAAAAAATGGGTATCCTACAAAATTTTATAGCATGGAACTAGAGATCTGATAACAATGTAGCATAGAATAGATAAAAATATTAAATACATGAACAACAATGAAATATGGATTTTTCAAGTGAAAATCCTTACCTAGAAATGAAAACTAGCTTCCTTAGCCTCTTCTTGAAGATGCAAACTCTACTAACAGCTCCAAACTATCTCCAAAAAAGATCCAAGTCCAACTCCAAGCCTCCAAGATGACCACTCCAGCACAAACTCACCACTCTCCAAGTTTTTGGACAGTTGGCATTGTCTGGATGGCTAATGGCCTAGCGAAGGCATCTGCAAGTGTTTTGGCATTGATGTCAATAGTCATGTTGGGGAAATGTGCTGGGTAGTTGGAATTGCCTAACTATTGGTAGGAGCATTGCCTAACTGTTGCTAGGAGTGTTGGCATTGATGTCAACCAAACTAGCTTGGATTGTTGTTGCAATAGATGTTGGGAATGATGGCCCAGGAAGAATCTCATGGTAGCTCCAGGCTTCATCTAGAAAATCATCATATTAGGAGGCTTATTGGAGAAGCCATAAAATGACGATTATAGTGATGAGCTAGAAGGAAGTCCATGGTAGTTGCAGGCTTCATGCAAAGGATCACCTTGGTGATTGTGATTTAAGATGTTCGGAGAGTCAAGGAGCAGAAGGGTGGCAGAGAGTTTGGATCCATATTAGAGGTAGAAGATGGGATCAAAGACTATGTCGGACCCTCTCCATTGGAAATTTCTCTGGAAGAGCTTTCCAATGATATCAGGAAGTCCGAAAATGGAGTCCTGGATTCAAATTTATGGCCTGCTAAAGTTCAGGGATTTGAAGCCTTAGGTAGGAAATCATATCAGCATATCGAAGATCAGAGGTCCAAAGATATCGGCAAAGTGGAGATTAGAAGATTGACACTTTAGCATATCGTTACAGTCGGCCATCACAACCCCGGAGATCCCCCATATAGGTGATCACATATCAAAGGTCGGGCATACCAACACATCCCATATCGGATGTCCAACATATCAGCGCAGCAGGAGATTGGAACACAGAGAACAGCGTATCGACACATCAAGAGATCAAAAAGCAGGAGCTCACCGTATCAACGCATCAAGAGATAAAAAATCGTGAGCTCGGCGTTTTGGTGCATTAGAATGTAAGAGGTCATCATATCATCAATATGGGAATATCAGAGGTGCAATACATTGGATTAGGGAGTGTTGGAGCTCAGAGGAGATCAGAACATTGGCAATCGGAGGTCCAGAGACATTGGAGCATCGACACAACAGGCATATCGGCAATCAGAGAATCGAAAATTCTTCATGTGAAAACCTTTAAAGAGTTGTGATATGTTAAAACGTCGATAAAATTAAAAATCTGTCGGGAATGCCAAAAGAGAAATAAAAAAGGAATTCATCACAAAACCAAAGGTGGGTGAGCCCTTTTCTCTCTCCTCTAGTAGGACATGTGATGGCATATGATTGGCTCTGATAAGGACATATGGCAGTAAGTGATTGGCTTTGATAAGGACACATGGTAGCATCCGGTTGGCTTTGATAATGGAAAAGTGATAGCTAACATCAACATGACATGGCAGTATGGAAGGACACATGGCTGGCATATTTAGCCATATTGGGTGGTCTACTCGGCCATATCTGGGTGACACATGTCACCATTAAGTAAGCACCACATGGTAGTGATGATGTCATATTGGAAGTCAGCGATCAGAGGATTGAAGATATCAGAACTTTAGAACAATTGGAGTTTGGAAAAGTTATGATATAGAGGGCTTCCGATATTGGGTTGGAACATGGTCATAAGGGTTCAAAGAACCAAGGGCTAAGTAGAAGGAGCCAAGGGTTTGAGGAGAATTAGAAGTGGACGATCGGAGGTTGAAGACATCGGAACTTCGTAACTCTTGATACTTGAAAAAGTTTCAATGGAAGGGGCTCTGATGTGTTAGCACATGGTGAAGAGGAAACTAATAGAAACAAGGGTGCAAAGAAATAACAAAGGAAAAAATACCCCCGACATAATGCTAAAGGAATTAATGCCTTAAGGCTAAGAATCTTGTCACCGCACCTAGTCCCATGGAAGAAAATAGAAATGGGCTAAACAAAATAGGGCCAAGGAAATTAACACTTGTTATTTTTTGTAATGTCTTTTAAGAATAAAGTTCTGATAAGGAAAGCTCTGATAATGCACTATGGTGTAAAAGCTATGATATAATATTAGCATAGAGGAGTTAAAGGCATATGGGTCAGCAGCTGAAGAGTACATGAGGCAAAGGAGTTGGTTGCTAGAATAAATGGTGATTGAAAAAGATATTTGAGACAAGGCAACAAGGAAAATGGTCCGAGAAGCCATGTTGAAGTACTGTGAAACCATGAATAAGCATGGAGATCCTTAGTGATGGGAAGTTGTAGAAAAAGAGTATTGCGCCTAGTTGGAGTGTGCAGGTGGATTGAGAATTCATTCTCAGTATGGAGAAACAGTCAAAGTTCCCATTCTCATGGGTAATGCAGATGTGGAGACCAAGACAGACACAACAGTAGCATCGAAGAGCCACGCTGAGGTATAATGTGCAGTATGGACACATGACAGTGTGGCAACATCGATTGGGGGGACAACAAAGCAACAAAACTTAGTAGCGTAGATGAGAAAAGTGGGGGGAGAAACATAGTTTCCAGTGAGAGGTAAGACGAAAATTCTCTATGTGAGTCCAATTCTATGTGAGGCTAAGTGATCTTGTTCTACAGAGAAAGACCGAGAGTGCCTAGGCAGAGGAAAGAGAACTCAAGAGTTGTGCACTTGTGTGTAAGGTCGGAAGTGCCTATGCATTGTGTTAAAGGTGGTAGTTTCCTATGTTGTGTGAGAAAGGCTGATATTTGAGCATGTGTTGTGTGAACAAGGACGAGGTTCATGCCTATTTTGTATGAAAAATGCTAAAGTGCATGTGCGTTGTGTTAAAGGCAATAGTTGCGTATGTTGCGTGAGTAAGCCTGATAGATGAGCCGGTGTTGTGTGAGAAAGGCCAAGGTTTGTGCCTGTGATGTATGAGAAAGGCTGAAGGTTCCTATGTAGTAAGAAAAGGCTGAGACTTGTGTGTGTTGTGTGATATGGAGAGTAAGAGGCTACGAACTGAGGGACTGGTGATGAAGAGCAGAGAGAAGAGTTGCATGGATTGTGATGAATGACTGATGTTGAGCAGATCAGTGGATTGTTGCAGAGTGAGCAAAGAGAAAAGTTAAGATTAGGTAGAATGGATGCCATTTACAGAGAAAATTCAAGTCTTATTTGAATGTGGGTTGGTTCTTGCATACAAGAAGTAGGTGCTTCCATTCTCTAATGGGTGCTTAAGAAAGGTTGGGGGTTGGTGCTTCCTGCAAGTTGGTGCTTGCATAAATCCGAAGGACCTAGAAGTTGGTGCTTGCAACAAATATATGAGGTTGGTGCCTCACATGGTGCTTCTGGTAAGCTTGGTAGGTGTCTACAACAAGAGGGAGTTGGCGCTTCTTGCTAGTCGATGCTAGAAAACAATCAAAGGGAGTAGGTTCTTCCTGTAAGTGGGTGCTCAGAAAAATGATTGATGTAATAGAGTAGGTTCTCTTATTTTACATCAATAACAACAACAAGCTTGGTGGTTTTTTCCCAAAAGGGTTTCCACGTGAAAAAACTCGTGTCTCATAAGTATGATGCTCATGGTGTGTGCTTGTTGATTTTATAATGGTTATCATTATAGGGATGGTTACCAAGTATGAATCATAAAAGTAAATTGGCATAAAAAGTTAAATTTAGCCTTAATACTGATTCAACCCCCCTCTCAGTTTTATCATTGTTTCCAACAATTGGTATTAGAGTGTAACACTCCCTCCTCCTAGGCCCACCCAAGCAGCCGACCCGTCAGGGTAAACATGCGATGAGAGAGGTCACCATAAGGGATTCAACTTCCTTGGTGACCTTAATGAAATGGAATCGACGGAACACCTTAAGCAAACCCATCCACATAAGCAATAACACCCTTAGGAGACATGTTAATGACTTAGACATCTTGTCCCTGAGTCCCACTAGTGTTTTAAGCATTTTAAACCCTAGTCACTCTCATGCTATAGGCATGAAAACATCCAAAACCCTAGATTCGCTCTCATAGGCCTATGTGCCAATCACTGTGGACTCTTCTCATCAGACCTGTGCCAGTGACCCCGAGATTTGAGCCACTTTTCTAGACTAGAATCCTGGCCTCTACTCAAAACTTGCTATAATCTTCAGAATCCATCAAAGACATGATGAAAAGGTAAACAAATCAAAATTCGACCTTAGGACTTGGCCTAAGCATCCCCAACCAGGAATAACATTTTATCAAACACTTGGCATCAATGCAACCTATAGGTGTAAGATACAAGACAAAGAATAAATGACCAATTTTTTTTTCAAACATAACCAGAAAGAGTGCCTCCTTCTCCATTGAAGTGTTATAACATCAATTATCTCTTGCATCCATCCATTTAACAATTACAAGTAAATACATTAAATAACCATGACACGAACTAGTCATATAACCATGCTTCTAACCAACATACAACCATATAAATATCAGAGATATGATAGCCATTAAAACCACATATAAACAAGTGCAAAATAATATAAGTTAGCTTTTATTAATCATAGGCAAATCCAATCAAGTTCAGGACTTCCACATACCACCCGATCATAGACATGGCTGAACCAAATCTCTCTTTCAGCCAATAGCCTGAGTGCCATATTCCAAGCATGAATGTGGTATCTCATGGAAAAACCAATCCAGGAACAACAAAGGGAATCTAGAGGTTAAACCAGCTCCACCCTCACCAAACCATGATCACACCAAAACTAGTACTCCGATCACAACCGAGCCGAACTTGGAATGTCATCCAAAATCCATCACTATCCTTGAGGAATTTTTCATCTCCTTGTCTCTCAGAATTTACCCCAATCCAATACCAGACCACTAGGCCCTAAACTGAGACTAGTCTCTTAGGCTTTATTGCAATCCAAACCAAAATCATTAGGCCTTAAACATAGACTTCTCCCACAGGATTTATGGTGTATCCCACCAAAACTGATCAAGGGATTCCTAGGCCTTTGGGAATTAAACTTGAGACCACCTCTACCTCAGATTCTGAAATCCATCTATCAAACCAAAGATAAAAAACCAAAATAAACATCCCAAAACCATGGCGTCCAAAAAAAGGAAAGTCTAGCCTAAAAACCAATGTCATAGCTCCACAAAGTCATGCCATTGATTGCAAGAGAACCATACACCAACATGCAAATCCATGCATGTCCAAACCAGCTAGTAAATCACACATGCAAAAGGTTACATGCAAGTATTCTTTATGAATATGCTTTATCCTTATTTTCTTCACTGGTCCTTGCTTTCCTTTCCTTTCATTTCCTTTCCTTTCTTTTCCTTCCTTGATCCAAATCTAGAGTGCTCCAAGAAAACTCTAAGTGACCAAGAGTGAGAGAGAGAGAAAATAACGAGAGAGATCCAAACTTGAACTGACAAAAGGTTACACTGACCAAGCTTTCCAACTAATCCTCAGAAGCCTTTTTATGAATGAGGCCTCTAATTTCTTCATTTTCCATTATTTTCCTTCATTTTCCTCCTCACATGCAACCTGTGACCTTTCACCTTAATTTTCTCCTATTTTCCTTTATTTTCATAAATGAATGTGGCAAAAATGCATTTTTTCCTTTTAAAGCCTTTGCCTTAGGCTTTGCCAATTTTCCTTAGCCAAAACACACATCTAGTGATGCCCATTAGGATATCTTTGCCCAACATTAAGCTTCGAATAAGTGTCCCTTAACCATGGTATTATTTTTTTTATTAACTTTTATTACATGAACTTTTCACCAGGGTTGTTATGGAACCCTCCCCTTTGGGGAACACCATCCTCAGTGTTAAACCACACCATGGCCTCAGCAAAACGGCTGAAAAGCAAACATATTTCCCATGGAGCTTTATAAATTAGCTCGTTTTAGTATTTAGAATGAAATACCTGCTAAAAGAAAAACATCATGACAACATGACAATATAACAACCATACTGCATATTGGAGCTTTATAACACAACTCATTACGGTATTTGCAATAACCATATCTGCACATTTGCTAAACTAGAAAACAAAAGGAAATGGTGCCCATATCAATCAACAACAGAATCCACCCTCAAAGTAGTACCAGATTCACCTTGTTCCAAGGAAGTCTAGAATCCACTGCCACAATCAAAGCTACATCCAATGTCTAGTGCTACAATCTTGCGCTACATGTCCATTCAACAAACAATTACTGGCTCATTGTTTCATGGTGTGCTCCCAATGTCCATCTAATTCCATTTGCCAATGCTTCTGTCCAAAAAAAATATGTCCACACCCTCATCTTCTCTGCTACACAGTCCCTTGGGAAATCCAGTCACCCCCTTCCATGCAGTCACTCACCTTCCAAGTTCCCCAGTATCCCCTATCCCGAGTGATCCATCCCTTGGCAAGGCTTCCTCGCATTGGAAGAGACAAACCAATGCAAATCCCTGCCTCAAAACCATCATACTAGTCATAACATGCTCATGGAAATCATTGGACACTATTGGGTACTAGTGTCCCATAATGGCCCTACTCCTAAAGTGTTTTACCAGCATACTACTTCTTTTTTAATTTTCTTTCACTCTCACTACTAATTCTTGTAGTTGATTTAGGCCACCCAACATGGCATGTTCATGCATTCTTGTTCCAAGTACATAATTTTCCATTAGATTCAAAATAAATTGAAATAACTTCACATCATACCTCATGGGTAGCTCGCCAATAAGGTACATTTTCAATTATGTTCACTTCGTGTCACAACAAGTCAAACTAGTTGTTTGATCAAAACATCATGTATAAACATATCACATCTGACTAGCTCAAAACACAACCCTCATAGATCAACATTACAAACCAAATTTAACCATCATAAACCAGAATCACAAATCATATATAATCATCATATACCAAAGTCATAAACACATGCATAATAAAACTGAAATAAAATGCTGACACTTATCCTTTCATCAATCCTTAGCTTCTACCTTTGTCTTTATTCCGTATGCACTCTGGATTGATTGTCGCACCCAAAAAACACCCAGTGCCTTCTCCACAACCATGTGCACATACCTGTAGTGTGTAACACACACATACAACCACACACGACATACAACACCACACAATACATGCACCTACACAACATGTATGACATGCACACAATGCCACACGTGCACGAGTACCATATGTACAACATGCACACAGTACCACCCATACACTCCACCGCCTGCACAACATGTGCACAACATCACATGTACCTGGTACCATCTATACAACATGTACACATACCACATGTACACAGTACCACCTGTACAATGTGTACACAATACCACATGTATTGATCAGGGGCTCATGTCCCAAGTGTCGTAAAATGCTCAAAATTGAAAGTGCTCAAAATTGGCTTGGACCTAAATGACCGGATAGAGCTCTTCCTCCCGATTCTGGCACCGCAAACGGTTCGAAAAACGGTCGTCGTATGTGAAAGTTACGTCAAAAACAAAATTGCCCAATAACCTTTAAATTTTGAATTTTCAAAAAAAATTAAAAAAAGAATATTCCACGGAATATTCATGGGGAATATTCCTTTGGGCGAGCCAATCAGAAGCCGCCACGTGGCAAGCCCAGAGGCTTCCACGTGGCTCAGGTGACATCAGCAATGCCTTTCAAAACTTTCGTTGGTCGGATTGTGGTTTGAACACACGACTTGTGTTCTTTTAACTCCTCACCTTACCGTTAAGCCATTGGGGCACATCATGTTATACAAGCGGAAAAAACTATATATGAGTTTTGAAATTGGTTTAGGCGGGAAGATAAGGGGGCCAGCCCCCATTCCATATGACCTCCGCCCTAGAACCACGGGCCAAACCCCTAACCCCCGGGCATGAAATCCGAGGTAAACCGCCGAGTTAGTTGTGGTCACATGCACATTTATTAACTGCAGTTTAGTTGGCGGATTTTTGGCGGTGGTGCCAAATTTGGTGGACGCCCCAGATTTGGCGGAGCTAACTGGACACTAACTACAGTTAGCTGGATTTCTTTTAGGCTAAACTGGAGGGAATCATTAAATGGCCGTAACTTTGGCTAGGAAAGGGGGTTTTGGACGATTTTTTTTTTTTTTTTGGGTATTTTGGACGTGCGGAAGCCATTGGCACAGGTATTTCAGCCATCAGAGGTCATTTGCATAGGTTTTGGAGCCATGGAAGTTCTAAGAGCCACTAGGGCCCAGTATTGTGAGAACTGTATCGGGTTGCAGGTATCCATTGGAGGTGAACCAACAGTCAATCCTGAAGGATTGAAGTGTTCTGAATCTGATTTTATAGTCTATTTCACCTGTAGAGACTTCTATTCAGCTGTAAATTCATTTTGAGCATTTAATTAAAATGAGGACAGGCCCATTTGGGAGCCTTGGACCTAGCAGACGTAGCCCAGGAGGGGTGAACTGCTTCATCAACTTCTTTTGCATCTGTGGTTGATTTATTTTGCAAAAAAAAATCATTTTTATGTGTTAAACAATAAAAGGACATAATTCTGCTATGCTTGAATGGATCATGAACAGCTGGAAATTTCATTTGTTTCTTTACTGCAAGACATGGGAATCTTTTAAACATGTTTGCTACTGAATTGAATACCTTGCAAACCTTTTTCAAGTAGTTTCAAATTCAGATCAAGTTGGTATCAAAGCTATGTTGTTGTTTCTTTATATCAAAAGCAGTCAAATAAGCTATAGAAAGAGCTTGAAATGAGCCAGGAAGCCTTTGAAATGCTCTTGTTATACAATTGCAAAGTAGATAAATGCTCTTTCAATCAATCTCTGGTGTAGTTGTCTTTTGATTATTTTTGTGCAAAGATCTTCTAATTGTCTTGCAAGTATTGATGCTTACCAGGTTGAAACTTAAAAGAGGGGAAGGACAATTGACTAGAGAACAGAAGAATCCTCAGTCAAGGAAGGCCAGAGAGCCATCATCTTCGCCTTCAATTTCACCCTGAAGAGTCTCAGCAAAAGCTTCAAGAATGTCTGAACAGGAAGGATAAATTCCTGCAGACACGGATCCAAGAGAAGAAGAAAGAGTCTTCAGAAAGGCTTTCTTGGCCTCACTGAAATGGTGAGGATATTGTACCAAGAAAGAAATGAGAAATTGGCTGGAGAAGGGTCCAAACATCCCCAGGAAGGAGAGGGTTCTTTAGGAGGTAAGAAGGATGATGATCATTCAAAGAAAGGACATGGAGGTAATGGTGATCCACCACCCCCATCGTCACCTCCTTCCTCTTCATCCTCGTCTTCTTCTTCTGTGCATAAACATAGATCCTCTGGAAAAAGTCCTTTTCTGAAGCTTGATGTAAAATTCGAATTGCCTATGTTTAATGGTGAAGTAAATGCAGAAAAGCTTGACAACTGGATTAGGCAGTTGGAAGTTTACTTGAGGATCCATAACATGCATGATGATGCCACAAAGATTCAGTTGGCTTCTTTGAGAATGGATGGAGTAGCATTGGTCTGGTGGGAGGCCAAGACCAAAGAGGAGATCAAGAAATTTGGTAAGGTTACCTTAACATGGACTGACTTTCTGTTAGCCATTAAAAAACAATTTTATCCTCTTGCTCACATGCAGAAAGCCATTATGAACTGACAAAATTTCAGACAACTTAAGGGTCAGAATGTCCAAGACTACACCCAAGAATTCAGGAGAAGAGCTCTCTTGTTAGGGGTAGATTTACAGACCAAGGACACCTTGCTGAAGTATATTGGTGGCCTGCATAGCTACCTTAGACACACCATCTTGATGTTTAGCCCTACTAGTTTGGATGAGGTTTGTGTCCAAGCTACCCATTTAGAGGCAAGGGGAAAAAACACTTTTGAAGAGGGTAGAAACAAGCCCACTAAGGGGAAAAACAAAGAGAAAACCTCCAAGGGAAAGGGAAAAAAGAACGCATCTGTCAAACAGGAGAGTGAGAAAGTGATCTCTAAACACTGTTCTAAACCAGGCCATGAGCAGAAAAACTATTGGAAATTACATCCTGAGAAAAAACCTCAGTTTAACAAATCCAAAGGGAAACAGAAAACTGCTGCTACTACATCTACTCCACAAGATTTAGGGGATGATTCAGGTGATGAAACCAAAATAACAGCCATGGGATTGAAAAACTTGAAGGGAAAAGAAATGGAAAATCAAGCCAGCACTAGTACCTCAAACTGTCATGTACA
>APFE030884066.1:0-19054 GCA_000404065.3 Pinus taeda | reverse complement strand
AAGAAAGAATTGAACTGTTTCATGTGAGGGTGATTTCAAAACATACTAAAATTGACACACTTTTTGATAGTGGGTCACAAGCAAACCTTATACCAGAAGACTTGGTCAAGCAGCTTAAAATTGAGACCATTCCACATCTGAAGCCATATCCACTTGGATGGATTTGCAAGGATGCAAATTTACAGGTTTCAAGAAAGTGCACATTGCGCTTTGCAATTACTGCACATTTTATTGACACGGTTGAACTTGATGTGGTACCTTTTGATATAGCAGGAATTGTTTTGGGAAGTCCTTACTTGTTTGACATGAAAGCTATCTTTCATCGCCATGAAAACAAATATCATCTTTTCAAAGATGGCAAGGAGTTCATTGTTAGAGCTCATTGCAAGAAGACAAACATAGCGATGGTGAATGCAGGATAGGTAAAAGGCTGGTCAATTCAAGTAAGAATTTTGTTCTTCTTATGATTAAACCCAAGGTTGATGTGAATCATGAGTCATTTGACAATTTTGATCCAAAACTTAAATCATATCTGTATGATGTAGTTGATGTATATCATGAGATATTTCAGGAGCCAACAGGTTTGCCTCCTAAGAGGGAGATTCAGCATGAAATCCATTTGCATCCAGATTTTCCTCTTCCAAACATAGGCATGTACCGCATGTCTATTATGGAGAATGTTGAAATAAAGAAGCAAACCAAGGACTTGTTGGAGAAGGGTTTCATAAGGCCAAGTACTTCGCCATGTGGGTCACCAATTGTACTGATTCCAAAGAAAGATGGCACTTGGCGTATGTGTGTTGATTTCAGAGCCTTGAGCAAGATAACGGGAAAGAATCGTTACCCACTCCCAAGGATAGATGATTTGTTAGACCAGCTGAAAGATGCTTGATATTCACTAAGTTAGACTTGCGCAGTGGATATCATCAAGTAAGAATTGAAGAAAGTGACATTTGGAAGACAGTGTTTAAAACCAAATAAGGACTCTTTGAATGGTTTGTGATGCCGTTTGGTTTGTGCAATGCACCTGCTACTTTCATGCGGGTAATGGATGATGTCTTGCGTCCTTTTATTGATGATTTCATTATTGTCTACTTAGATGACATCTTAATTTTCAGCAAGTCTAGAGAAGATCATGTCATGCATGTTAGGAAAGTACTTGATGTTTTGAAGAAGAATCAGTTATTTCTTAAAATGTCAAAGTGTGAATTTGGAAAGACTTCTTTGGTTTATTTGGGACACATAGTAAGAGGAGGTGCTTCGAGAATTGATCCTGCTAAGATTGAGGCTATTTTGAAGTGGCCTACTCCCAAATCCATTACAGAGGTAAGAAGTTTTTTGGGTGTAGCTCAATATTGGAGGAAGTTCATCTCTAACTTCTCTTATATAGCAGCTCCTATGCATGCAGTGACAAGTGTGAAGCATGCTTTTCAATGGGGAGGCAAGCAACAAAAAGATTTTGACTCTTTGAAAGAGAATATTAGTTCAGCTCTAGTCCTTGCATTACCGGATTTGAGACAGCCATTTGAGATACAAACCGATGCTAATGATTATGCCATGGGTGCAGTTCTTCTACAACATGGTAAGCCTATTTCTTTTCATTCTGAAAATTTTAATGGTGCTGTTGTAAATTATCCTACCTATGATAAGGAGCTGTATGCATTGGTACAAAGCGTCAAAAAGTGGAAACACTATTTGATGGGCAAAGAAACTGTTATACATATCGACCATCAACCCTTACAGTACTTGCAATCACAAAGCGAGTTACAATAGTCACGACATTTCAGATGGATGGGCTTCTTGCAACAGTTCCATTTGGTAATAAGGTACAAGAAAGGTACTCTGAATAAAGTTGTTGATATGCTTTCAAGGCCTATTATTGGTGCTGTTACTTTAATTAAGAATGATTCCATTGTACATGATAGTTACGTAAAACAGTATGCATCTGATGATGACTTTAAAGATGTGTATGCTAGCTTGAGTAAAGGGAATCATGTAGAGGAAAATGACTATCACATGCATAACAATTTGCTGTTTCATTTGGGAAAGTTGTGTATACCATAGGGGGAGAGAATAAATGTCATAAGGGAAGCTCATTCTTCTCTTATTGCTGGCCATTTTTGTGTAAGCAAAATAGTTGCACATCTACAGAGGTATTGCTATTGGCCTCGCATGGTAGATTCTGTTTCAAGGTTCATAAGAGGTTGTTCATTATGTGCTACCAGCAAGCCTAGTAATATGAAGCTTGGCTTGTATACTCCTTTGCCGGTACCTTCTAGACCATGGGAGAGAATCTCTATGGATTTTGTAGGAGGTTTGCAAAAATTTAGAAAGCAGGATGATTATTTATATGTAGTAGTTGGTCGTTTCAGCAAAATGTGTATACTTATGCCTTGTAAGAAAACTATAACTGCTGAACAAACTGTTGAATACTTTTTTCATCATGTATGGATTCACTTTAGTTTTCCTACTTCCGTTATTAGTGACAGGGATTCTAGACTTGTGGGGAATTTTTGGTCCAACCTATGGGAGATGATGGACACCAAGTTGAAGAAATGTACTGCTTTCCATCCGCAAACAGATGGACAAACTGAAGTTGTGAACAGAACCATTGTGCACCTCTTGAGAGGATATTGCAGCAAGCATCCCAAGCTTTGGGATGAAAATTTGCACTGGATACAGCATGCTTACAACCGTGCCAAGCACTCTTCCACAAACACCTCACTGTTTGAAGCTTGTTTTGGTTACTTGCCAAAATCGCCTCTTGATTTCATTCTTGAGAAATATGTCGCCATTGAGGGACATAATGATTTTGACAAAGATCGTTCATTCATTGAAAGAATTCAACAAATACATCAGAAAATTCAAGAACAACTTGAGAAAAGTCAAGGCAAGTACAAGGAAAGACATGACAAGCATAGAGTCGATCACAAGTTTCAAGAAGGGGATGAGGTATGGCTGTACATTGGTAAGGAAAGGATTCAAGGAGAAGGTAAGAAGCTGAAGCCTATTCATTATGGTCCATTTAAAATCCTCAAGAAGGTTGGAAATAATGCTTTTCAATTAGATTTGCCTTCCTACATGCAAATGTATTCTGTTGTTAATGTGGAGAACTTACATTTGTATGAACCTCCTTTGATCGCTGATCATGAAAGCGCTATTCAGCTGCCATCTATAGAAGATTTCTCACCAGAACACTTAGATGAGCTGAAGGAATATACAATCCTTGACAGAAGGACACACACTTCAAGGAGGGGCAATGTAGATTATGTTCGGGTTCGTCTCAAAGGCAGCAAACCAAACAAGGCAAAGTGGATGGAGGTGGATAGAGTGAGGGAGCTGTACCCTCACCTCTTTAATAGGTAGTTGAAGGATTTTGGGGTCCAAAAGCTTCCCAATGGGGAGGCGTGATCAGGGGCTCATGTACCAAGTGTCGAAAAATGCTCAAAAATGAAAGTGCTAGGAATTGGTTTGAACCTAAAAAACTGGATAGAGCTCGTCCTCCCGATTCCAGCGCCGCAAACGGTTCAAAAAATGGTAGCCGTATGTGAAAGTATGGCAAAAACAAAATTGCCCAATGACCCTTAATTTTTGAATTTTCAAAAAAAATTAAAAAAAGAATATTCTGTAGAATATTCCATAGAATATTCTTTAGAATATTCCTAAAAATATTCCAAGGAATATTCCTTCTGAACAGCCAATCAAAAATTGCCACGTGGCAGGCCCAGAGGCCGCCACGTGGCCCAGGGTGACATCAGCAAAGGCACATACGTTTTTTAAAAATATGGTTTGGTCAATCGTGGTTTGAACCCACGACCTATATGCAACTACTACAAAGTTTTACCAATGTGCCACGGCCACAAGACTTGAAATATAATGGAAATATTTGCTATTTGAAGTTTGAATTGCAGCAGGCGGGAACTTTGGGGGGCCAGCCCTCCAATTCATATGACCACGCACCTGGAACCAAGGGCCAAACTAAACCAGCCAGTATGAAATCTGATTGTAACCCATCCACATGGTCACATGCAACATTTTTCGGTCAGTTTAACTACAATTATGGTTGGCAGACTTTTTGGCGGAGCGCCAAATTTGGCGGTCCCGCAATAATTGGCGGAGCTCCAGTAAAGTTAGCTGGAGTCCTTTTAGGAGAAACTGGCAGTTTTCATTAAATGGCCATAACTTTGGCTAGCAAAGGTGGTTTTGGACGAATTCCTTTTTGATTTTGGGTATTTTGGATGTTCTGAAGCCATTGGCACAGGTCGTTCAGCCATCAGAGGTCATTTACACAGGTTTTGGAGCCATGGAAGTTCTAGGAGCCACCAGGGCCCAGTATTGTGAGAACTATTTCAGGTTGCACATATCCATTGGAGGTGAACCAGCAGTCAATCCTAAAGGATTCATGTGTTTTGAATCCAAATTTATAGTCTATTTCACCTATAGAGACTTCTATTCAACTGTAATTTCATTTTGAGCATTTAATCAAAACGAGGGGTGACCCATTTGGGAGCCTTGGACCCAGCAGACGTAGCCCAGGAGGGGTGAACTACTTCATCAAATTCTTTTGCATCTGTGGTTGATTTATTTTGCAGAACAAATTCATTTTGATGTGTTAAACAGTAGAAGGAAATATTTCTACTATGCTTGAATGGATCATGAACATTTGAAAACTTCATTTGTTTCTTTACTGCAAGACATGGGAATGTTTTAAACATGTTTAATACTGAATTGAATACATTGCAAACCTTTTTCAAGTAGTTTCAAATTAAGATCACCTGGACCTGGATCAAGGAGTCCACAAGTTTCAAGAGTTATAATAGTTACGGATGCTCCCAAGTCCACCAAAGTGTTTGCAAAATTATATCGTTGAATTTGGACAATAACTATAGGGTTTCCATAATCATCATATTTAATAGGTATTTATTTTCCCAGGATGAGATCAGTGAGTTTCCTTAAGACATGGACTATAAGAGATTCTTTTGGTTTCCTACTAGGATTCTTAACACATAATTCTTTTATGGTTTTATCATACATATGTATTTCTCAAATAGTTTGTAGGAGATGAATTTTGATATATAAATTTTGTAATTCCCCTAAGAGATCAAGGTTAGGGTGTGCTAGTGATTTTACCATGGCTAATATCTCAAGGAATGGAAGGGAAGTGCATGTAATCTCAGTGGTTCCTATTTTTTAGTTGGTTTTATGGACATCTATGATTGAGTAATGATTACGATAGGACGAGAATGTTTTGTCAAAGACTGCTCCTCAGTGAGTTTATCATTTTCTGGTTTCTCTTGATTTTTTGAGTGATCTTCTAGAAATATGAGTTATCCCAAATCTCATACATAATTCATTACATTCTAAAGAAAAAGAGGGGAATCTGAAGTTTCCAAAATTTTAAAACATTGCACATGTCTATTATTTGGATTTGGATTTGGTTGTGTAGGTAATTGAGGTCAGAGTGGAGGTGGAACATTTGGAGGTAACGGAAGTGGAGGTTATGCAAGTGGTTTATTTTATGACTAAGGCACCACTCTTACTGATTGATTAATCATCCCAGTGGGGTGTTGCTAATTATGGGACCACAATGGCCCTTGAGGAGGTCGATTTTACTATTGAGGAGGGTATGGATTATTTGGTTTATTCTTCCATAAAGTCATGGAATATTGTTGATTTAACAAAGAAGGACTAGACAATAAATTATTTTTCCAGAGAGATAAACTATATGGCTATGGTTGCAATGTACTAGGAGAATTTTGTTGACCCTCCCAATTTAATCCATGAAACTAATATTAGAAAATTGTCCAAAAAATACATAAAAGGGTCTTGCAACATACCTGATGGGGAATTCTACCAGTTTCGTTGATATGCACAAAATACGTTTGTTCTTGCTCTTCTTTAGCTTCCTTAAATATATATTTCAACCCAGGAAGTGAACGACAATGATCATTCGAATTACCTTTGGTGAAAATAGCATATATATTGATTGTATCTAATGTACATTCTTTATAACTATGCTTCTTCTGGTAGTGAGGAAATAAAACAACCAATGCCTGTATTTCTTGGGTCTATTTCTTTTACTTGTAAAGCATCCAACTTTGTTGTTAGTGTACTTGAAATATTAATTTTAAAATCTTTTAAAATATTACCAATCTATGATCATGGAACTCTGCCCCCTTTAATTCTACTGGATCTGCTGAGAGGATTGTGAGTCCCAAGCTTGGTTCACATATTTCCTCGTGAATACCTGATACACAATTTTACAATGTAATCATACTATTCTTTGGAAATGTCGCCCTTCCCCATTAAATTAAGGATTTCTATTCATTCATCTTTCATACCTCTAATCAAAGAGTTTTTCAATACATCCTTGGGTAAGGTGGTATATGGCGATATCTGTAAATTATAATGAAATGTTTCAACATATTCTTCCAACATTTCATCTTCTTTTGACATCATCTTAAATATGTGTTCCATTGGACCCCTAAATCGATAATAATCTTGATACTTAGTAAGGAAGGCTTCTTTAATTTGGTCCCATGAAGTTATAGTACCACACCCCAGTCCCACGAACAATTGTAATGTTTCTCCCTTTAAGGTAGAATAAAACAAGTTAAATTTTTGGGGGTCAGTTGTATAATCATATCCTTGGCATAAAAATCAAACTCAAAAAAAAATGCAGTGGGTTATTTAGAGGCCATTCCATGAAATTTTGGAAGTTTTTGCAATGGGATAGCCTTCATTGGTGCATTATCCTATGGATCAACAATAGGATATAGTATGGTAAAAGTTTTTTTCCTATTACTGCATTTTCCATTTGGTTAAATATCTGCCAGTAATGTTCAGGGATCCTATAATTAGGAGTTATTATCTAGAAAGTAATATGTTGATGGGGTTTTGAACCTTGACCATTTCTCACAGCACTACTCAGGTCAGGTACTTTGGTTTCTCACCTCACAATGTGTGTTGCAGGGAATTGCTACTCAAAAGGCTATGGGTATGATTAGCTTGTCTCACCTCCCCCTTCCCTTAAATTGCAAGAGAGCCCCTCATTCTTAATAAAAGGAATGAGATACATAACAAATATGTCTTGGAATATCTACTCATATCCTAAAGGTTTATCATGAATCTCAGGGTTTGTTGCGGCAAATAACCCTCTTACGCTAGGGGCAATAATAGTAGAACCCTTCCGAGATACTACTCAGGGACCTACCGATACATGAGATTCTAATTTCCAAATGATTTCATCCATACACGTCATGCTTCCAAGGCCAACATGACCTTGGGATTTAGTGATTTTTGGGGTGCATTTCTAATGTATCCCTATGTAGTTCCTAGGCATAGGCTTCTTTCTAGTCATACACACTAAACAATCTAAATGTATCAGTTGAGGGAAGGCACTCGCACAAAATTTTTACTTAAGTGCATGTGCAGGTTCTTACCTTTAATATTTAATACCCATCCCCCAAGGATACAACTAGCACTCTCTTTGAAAACCTCCCTGACAATGACGCCAAAATGTTGAGCCAATTGATTTTTCCTAAAAGGACCAACTAACTACTACACGTTAATTTATCAACCCAAGGTTTTATTTTTATATTTCAAGGTTATCAACAAATTTTATGCAAGAGAAATGTTAATATACCTATTTACTATTATCTTATTGAAAGAAAATCTACAATATCATAAGAATCAACTCAGAATGCAATTTCTAATTATCATAAACCATTGAAAACATTAACTTCTACAAGATTTTGAAGGAAACATCAAAAGAGAATGTATTGAACATCAATTTTTTTTTCTTAGGGAACACCAACTACATAATAGAAAAAAATACTACAAAATTATACCATTAAAAGTGATTAAGTAAATAGGATGGCAACCTGTGATAATATATAGGAAACAAAAAGAATGAACACTTCTATTAACAAATTAACCACAACAAATTTCTTTTCTAATGATCTCAATAAACCTAATTAAAAAAAAAAACATTCAAATTAATAAACAGGAAGTGAGAAATTAAGAACAATTATGCAAATAGAAATAGTTGAAACAGGATAATCAAACACAATTTAATGATAGAAGAGAAGGTAGTGTTGCTTCCAAAATCAGGCCCAAATCTAAAATCAAACTTCCTTATGAAGGAATCAACACAAGAGGCTAAATTTGGGTAATGAACACCTCCATTCAATCAAAAAGAACCAATTACAGCTAATTTACCTGCAAATCTAATCCTGTGTCAAAAATAATATTACAACTTTGAATAACCCCTTTTGAGGCTTAATGTGATTTCTATATTGTACCTGTTAAGTCCCTGTAACACTAGTGTATTCCCTTATTGTTATTTTTGTGCTCATGTTGTCCACATATTGCTATTATTGTGCCCCATTGAAGCCCACTATTGTTATTGTTGTGTCCTTACATTATTATTGTTATGTCACCTCTGATTATATTGTCACCCCTTAGACTCCTATATATATATATATATATAGAAAGGAGGTCATGCCGTTTGAATCATTCAATAATTGTTCATTTGTGTAATGTAAAGGAGGGTTCCCCCTCGAATAGGTTGATTTGAAGTCATCTATCCATCTTGTCTTCTATTTTTTGAGCTTCTTGCATAACATTTAGTATCAAACCTTTGGATTCTAGGGTTTCGCTACTTCAAACAAGTCATCGTGGAATTTTCACTGTAGCAGTTTTTACACGAAGTTGCAAAAGTGGAAATTAAAACCCATTAGAGCCAAAATCTTAATGAACGTTGGTTATGAATTTAATATATTTTCTCACTATAGTTTCGAAGATATGATCCGAGGAAGGTAGGGTTTTTGCAGCCTCCTGAATTATATCACAAACAAGTGACCTGGAGAAAATCATCACAACTTTTGCTTTGAGGATTAGATTGAAATTTAGTAAAACGTTACAGAAAGAAGACAAACTGTAGTTTTCAGTGTATTGTTCCTCAGTTCAAATATCGAAACCATGACACATGGAACATCATACAAGTTCACTCTACTTAAAAAGTCTATAATCAGGTCATTGTTGTAATTTGGAATAACTCTTTATTGAAGAATGGAATATTGATCATATTTGTGGGGTTGGAAAGAGGCCTTATAGGGCTACCACGGGACAATATTTTAGAGCTTGGACATTTGAAACTACATAGATACAATAGATTCAATATCGATCTCCTTCAAAGTGAAAAAAGGTGTGTAGTATTTTTAAAATTTTACATAAGTTTGGTTTGAAAAATTAGTTTGAAGGAATTCAAATGGCATAGTGAAGAATAATTATCATTAATTAATGCCCCAAAGAAATAAAATGGAAACATCTAGTAAGCAACCTGAAAGATCTAGCGTGACTCATGAAGAAGAGGAATAAATGCAACATGATATATCAAAATTATGAGACCAAGTGCAACAAATTTCACTGTCACAAAAAGTAACAGAAGCTAAGATGGATGGTTTAAAGAAAGGTGTGGAAGCTAAGAAGGATGGTGTGATGGATGGTTTAAAGAAATTCATGGAAGCTCAGATGAATAGCATGGAAGCTAAGATGGATGGCGTAGAAGCTAAGATGGATGGTTTAGAAGTAAACATTGAAGATTTGAAGAAAGAAATGGAAGGTTTGAAAGGATATTTGGCAAAGCTACCATAAGAAATGCTTCCTAATGGTGAAGATGTAGTAGGGGAAACTCATAATGAGAACAAAAGAAATTTTACTCATGATTTCATAGACTCCAATGTTGGATTGAAGATCCACCATGTTTGAAAGATCGATATGAGGAAGTATGATGGAAAGGATCCTGTAACATGGATACTACAGATGCAACAATATTTCAATCTCCATAATCTGAAAAACACACAAAAGGTACGCATTACCACTTTTTATTTAGAAGATAATTAGTTTGTATGGTATCAATGGCTTTTCTCTCATAAAAAAATTATCACTTGGGCAATTTTTACAGAAGAAACGATAGCACATTATGAGGATAAAAAAAGCAACAACTTTTTTAGCCAATTGATAAATCTCAAACAAAAGGGTTCAATGGTGGATCACATTGAGGACATCCAAAAATTGAATATAAGGGTAAAAGATATTCCATAAGAACATAGGATTGATGTGTTCATCGGGACTTTAAAGGATAGCATCCAACATGAGGTGCACCTTTGGGAACCTTATTCGTTGGAGAAGGCATTCAAGTTGGCAAGAGAAATTTAAAGCAAAATTATGGCAACAAGGAAGCCTACCAATCACAACTATAAAGATGGAAGTGTTGTTTCCCCCAGCCTTCCACAACATACAAGGTGGACACCATAAAAATTGGAAGAAAAAAGAGCAAAAGGGATTTGTTACAACTGTGATAGAAAATACACTAAAGTTCTTAAGTGTGCTCAGAAGAAATTATTTTACATAGATTGTGAAGAGGAATAATACAAGTAAAAAGAAACATCAAAAGAAGAGGATACACAAAGGTAATAGGAGGACATATCAAGAATAAAAAGGTAATAGTGTTGATTGGTTTGGGCAATACCCATAATTTTATTCATTGTAAGATAATGAAGGAACTAAATTGCTTCGTATATCCAGCACCAAAGTTTCAAGTGATGGTTGCGAATGGAGGAACCATAAATTTCTCTGGAAGGTGCCATAGTATCAAGTTATCCATGGTAGAATATGTGTTGAATAGTCAAATTCTTTCCATTCTAATGGACGGTGCTGATGTTGAACTAGGAGTTCAATGGGTACAATATTTGGTATTATAGCATTTAATTTTCAAGAACATTTCTTGAATAAGGAAAGGAAGTTGAATTAAGGTGTATTACATGGAAACGAGGAAAGATAATAGGCTCTAACAGCATGAAAAAGCTTCTAAATCAAGAACAACATGTCGTAATTGCACAATTGTTTTCACTAGAGGTTCCCACATCGAAATCATCTATTTCTCCATATCTCAAAAAAGTCTTGGACAATCATTCGAAGTTATCTAAGACTCCCAAAGGAATCCCACCTATTCATGATCATGATCATGCTATTCATTTGATTCCAAGAAGTGTCCCTCCAAACATGATGCCTTACATATATTCCTATGCCCAACATAGTGAAATTGAACATATGGTTGCAGAAATGCTAGAGGCTCATATAATTCAACCTGGTCAAAGTTCTTTCTCTCTTCGAGTAATATTGGTGCACAAGAAGGATGGATCATGGCACATGTGTCTAGATTATAGGGATCTCAGCAAGCTCATTGTTAGTGATAAATTTCCCATTCCTGACATTGACGAATTATTGGATGAATTGCATGCAGCAATTTACTTCACCAAGTTGGACGTTCATTCAGGATATCATCAAATCAGAATGAATGCTGAAGAAATTCTAAAAACAACATTTAGAACTCATGAGGGTCATTATTAATTTTAGGTGCCTTGCCAATGCACCTTTTACATTCCAAGGTTTGATGAATTCCATTTTCAAACACTTCCTTAGAAAACCCATGTTAGTACTTTTTTGATGATATACTAATCTACAACAAGTCTTGGAAGGATCATGTTGAACATGTTGATAGAGTGCTGAAACTATTAGAGGAGAAACAATTATATGTTAAAACCTCTAAATGTTTCTTTGGAGTACAAGAGGTGGAATATTTGGGTCATATTGTATCTCATGAAGGTGTTAAGGTAGACCCTAGAAAAATTAAATCCACTAAGGAATGGAAAATCCCCACATCCATAAAGCATCTATGAGGATTTATCAAGTTGACAGGGTATTATCACAAGTGTGTTAAGAATTATGGGAGAACAACAGCACCTCTAACAACTTTACTGAAGAAAGATGCATTTTATTAGACTCCAGAAGCAACAAAAGCCCTTGAACATCTTAAAGAGACAATGTGCCAAGCACCGGCCTTAGCTACGTCAGACTTCACAATAACCTTTATTGTGGAATGTGATGCCCCAAGAATTGGAATTGGTGTTAGTTTAATGCAATAAGAAAGACCCATTTCTTTTGAAATTCATCCAATCGAAGGAAAGTATTTATGCAAAGCTATTTATGAGAAGGAAATGTTGGCAATACTACATGCACTTAAGAAATGGAAACGTTACCTATTGGGAAGACACTTCAAGGTAAAAATGGAACATGATAGTCTTAAATACTTTTTAGAAAAAATATTATTTTTAGAAAAGCAACAAAAGTGGGTCAGAAAGATGTTGGGTTATGAATTTGAAATTATCTACAAAAAGGGGAAGAAAAATGTTGTTGCAGATGCACTCTCAAGAAAGGATGAGGATGTGGAAGCATTGCTTTGTGCCATTTCTATTATCCAACCTAATTGGATAAACAAATCAAGGGATGAATGGAAGAATGAGGAACAAGTGTGGAAACTCATTCAAAGGTTTGTTATAGACGTTTTTGGGTACTTCAACCCCAATCATAAATGTCCATAAATTGAGGGCTCCTAAGTCCCTAAAAGTGTTGCTTCACTGCCTAAAGGAACAAGGTCAGCTGATTACATCATCTCCCAGAAGTTCTCCACTAAAAACTGGTCAGAAATTGTCAAAACTGGACCATACTGAATACCCAGTGCAGAGGGTGCGATGCATATCACCTTCCCAGTGTAAAGGGTGCGATGCATACTAAATGGCCCCTCTGTAGAGTGCGATGGTCAGGAATGGACAAATGGTAGTGACAAATTGCGAGGTGGAAGATCATGGAATCTTCCAGAAGCTTCCCCTCTGACACTTGCCTCTTTGTTTTCGACTGGGGATGAGTAAGAGATCATCATTCTCTAAGTGGAATCAGGAACTATTAGAGAGAGGACACTAATCAAGAACCCAAAAGATGACTCACCCCCTACAATCATCTATATATGGATCCCTCATCACTGAGATCCAGAGGCTGGAATCTTGTATCTTGTAGAGAAGTGTTGTTGATTTTTTGGTGTAACTTCATAGTGTTGGGTGATCTAAGCTTTACTTGAGGTGAAGAAGGGCTTTCTTGCTAGAGGATGATGCTAGGTCAGAACATATGGTTGTAATCCTCTTGCTAATCTTGATCTTAATAAAGCTATTCAAGTTTTACTCCATATTCTTGTATGCTTGCTTATATATGCATTTGTATGGTTAACACATATCTGGTCCTGTGTTATTTATGAATATAGATCTCTGTTCTTCGATAGTAGTATGATACTTTGATTCCCCAGGTGCTCTTTAAAGCTGGGAAGACAAAGAAGAAGTGGCCAAGATCTATCAGGAAGAAGAGGAATCAAGCAAGGGAACCAAGCGTAAGACTAAGGTTGGTCTCCTTTGTTCCACTCCTATCTATCTTCATAAAGGAAAGCAAAAATATACTTTACTTGTTTGTTTCTAAGATAGCTACAATTCTTAGTGGGAATAGCATCTCTGAGTGGACATTATTCCTGGTAACAAAATGGTGGCCCCACTGGTGAGCGACTAGATTGTTTGTTAGCCTATCTTTGTTTCTTTTATAAACCTATAGACGGAGCCTTTGAATTGCATTTGTTATACAAATGCAAAGTAGATCAATGTTGCTTCAGTCTATCTCTAGGTTTTTTTTATGAATTAAACAATCGATCTGCAAACATTCTAATTGCCCTAAGTGGTGGCTCTAGTAACCTCCTTAGATGAACCACTGTGATTTACATATACTGAACATCACTTACTCGGCCTAAATCCCTGAACCGAATTGCAAATTGTGAGTAAAAGGTCATTTAAAGTCTCACACTGGTACCATTACACCATGCCTTCAAGGTAGTCTGTATGCATCACACTTCCCGAGGCCAGTAGGTGTGCTGCATACTAAATTCACTGTATGACAGGTGCGATGGTCAGGGAAGGTTAGCTTTACCTTCATACTTTGGTTTTTCCTCACTATTTTCAGTCCTATTAAGGAGTTTTGATGTCTGTGGTCAGTGTGTCTCTGTGAAAACCCCCTTCTCTACGCCTCTATAGTGCAAAGGACTGTAAGTGTTTTTATGTATTGTGTGCCATTTTCAGTTCTCTTTTGCAAAGAAGTAGCATAGTTGAACTGTCGTTTCTTGATCTGAAAGTGTCGTAGCTGTCATTTTCAGTCATAGAAGACAATCCCATTGTTCTTGATAGTCGATTGTACGGTTACTCTTGTATATGATTTGGATGAGTAGTTTTTAAAGTGTCTAAAAGCAATTTTCATTTCGAAATCGCAAAGTGTCTCCCTTACCTTCACTTCATTTTGAAAAGAAATTTGTTGAGTATTGTCGCTTTGAAGATAATTCAGATTTGCATTGAGCTTTCTTATCATCATTGATACATTAAGAAGGATGAAAACAGATACATGCATGTGCATTTGCATTTAGACTGCTTGGTTTGATTTATGACAGTGCATTTAGCATGTGCTCTGTGCTCTTTGTTGAAAGATTCTTAACATTCTTTCCTTAGTAGCTAGGATTTTCATTACCAAAAGAAGATTAAATAGTGGTTTATCATCTTAGACTACATTTTAGGAATTGTATACACATCACGTGGTGAACCTGAAAGGAAAATTTTTAAGCAAGATCAACTTAAAATAAATTTAATGAATCTAACAACCCTTTGGAACTTAACGCACAACATCTAGAGGTCTAGGCTAGAGACATATTCTGGCGTCGTAAAGCATGGTAACTTTTGTTTTAATTATTGGTTGGGTGATTCCTCCACTTTGAGACGACAAGTGCCAGTACGGACTTGTGCTCCCACGTACCGTCGAGTATATATTGGGAGACAACAATAGGTTGCATCCTTTATCCTTAGGAATCCGTGTCTGCTGCCCTATCGATCGCAATGCACTGAACAAAACATCCGGGAAGATTGACTCCCATACCGTAAAATGTGTTTTGCAGTTTTGTGATTGGTTTGGTAATCCCCTCTGCCTAGATTTCCAAAGAAGTCTATTTTGCTCCTTTTCAGACTCCTTAAAAGAAAAGGTCCTCTGAGCACTTGTCACTTCAGGCTCACTAAAAATCGAAGGCGACTAGAATCATGTTTTGTTTTTTCTCGACTCTTAAAAATTGAAAAAACAAGTTGTGTCAAAGCGTCTAAAATTCATTTAATTCGAAAAACATTTTTCCCTTTTATTTTGAGTTGATCAAGTAATCCGCAATCGTGGAAGAAATTCAATCAAAATCCCGTCGTTCACAGAGACTTACGAGTCAACCGTCGTTGACTCCGGAAGCGAAACCATTCCAGACAAAGCGAACTCATTTGACTGGGTCAAAGTCCCCTAGGTTGGTTGGAGCCAGTACTCCGACATCCTTAGAGACTCCAGTTACTCCGAACATTTCTAGTATCGCTACCTCTATAGGAGAAATTCCACAGCAACAAAAGAACATTACAACTGATCATATTGTGACGGTAAACACTTCTATTCCTGAACCAGCTCCATATGTAGCTGATTCAGAAGGTGTTACTCCCCAACCATCTGCTGCTGCAAAACTTATATCTTCTTTGGCACCAGAAATATTTCACAGACCTGACGGTCTGCCTCTTCCTCCTGGATTGATTGCCATAGAAGATATTTTGGAAGATCCTCCATCTAACACTCCAAGGCAATTTGGAGTTGGGATCACCCTGTTTCCTTCTTCATCAGAAGATATTCACCCAGCATCGGAAGTTCCTAAAGAATCACTAAGGAATCTTTTGGATAGGCTTAATATGTCTGAACAACCTTGACATCAAGGACTGTGTTACCCGACACAGCAGCAGCATAAGCTCCTTCTGCTACTCCAACAATGTTCACCGGCGTGCTGTCTATCCCAACCAGCTCTCAATCGCTGGATGGAGACCATCTAGGGGCTGTTTCGACAGTATGGATTGTTCCCGTTTGTTTGTCCGGAATTGTATCTGGAATCTCTTATGTTGAGTCTCGACAAATTGACCCTTCACAGTGTCAATTTGGGCAAACCGGTCCCCAAAGGCAAGTCATTCCTTTGAGTACTGGATTACCGTCATATGGAGGGCCATATACCCTTTCATTTCCTTCTTCGAAAGGACAACCATGCCTGAGTTCACAACAAAATTTAGGTTATGCTGGAATTACAACTAGTGGTTGGGTGCTAATCCTGCCTCAACAACCAAGAGTTGTATGCTCAATGCAACGAAGTTTACCTATGACAAATATCCCCATTACGCCGGCTATTGTAGCAGTATCACAAGTACAAGCATTGCCAGTTGTATGCCAACCTCAATTTTTGTAGGTTATAATGGAAAAATCTCTTGTATGTATGAAACAACCGCAATCACCAACTAGTGGAATGGCACAGGTTCAAACGAGGAACGCCAACCCCCATCTTGGTCAAACAGTCAGTACTGGACAATAGCCCATAGCTTCACAACCATGGTTGGTGCAATACCGAAAACCGCAATTCCAGCATGCTTACCAAGGATATGAGCAACAAGTCTTTGCAAGTAATGGGTAGCCGTATCAACCATATCATAATGGTTACGCCCATCAACCTTACCAAAGTTACCAACATCAAATGCATTATGCTGGTATGCAAAGACCAACTGCTCAAGTGATTCCATCTTATCCTAGGTATGCTCAACCAAGCCTGAATCAACAGTTGCCTTTTGTGGCAACTTTAGAGTTACCATATATAAATCAACTAACGAACGATCCAATTACCTACACCCCTTGGTGGCCAGCGATTCCGCATAAACTTCAGTATGATATTCCTAAATTTAATGGAAATCCGAGTGAAGACCCATCGAATCATGTGATGAAATTTCATATATGGTGTTCATCAAACACTCTCAATGATGATTCGATTAGGCTTCGCCTCCTTCAACGAATGCTAACTGGTCCGGTAGCAAAGTGGTATATCAAATTGCCTAGAGCTTCGTTTGATAACTTCAGTACCCTAGCCACAAACTTTTTAACCCATTTTCAGTTACCCATAAGGTATGAAATAGGAACTGAGCTACTTACCAATTTCAAACAAATGACATCCACTCACATATCTGATCATATTCATGAATGGCGACGTCGTTGTAGAATGGTAAAAATGTATGTTCTTGATCAGCTACTGGCTGAATGGTTTATTAAGTCACTATTACCTGCTATTACAAAAGATGTGGCAAAGGGAGGAGTCGTCACTGAAGTGCAAGTTATTTCTCGTGCACAATATTTAGACTTGATCTATACTTAGTCTGGCATGCTCTATGATAAAATCCTTGATGCTCCTAGACCAGAATTTTCTATTCCTCCACCTCCTAAATTAAACAAAGACTCTCATGCTGCGATGGCGTGATAGCTACAACAAGCACTAAAACTGTAAATGCTATGTCGAAAAAGCCCCACACAGTTTCGAGTCAAAACACAAATGAGGAACTTCTAGCCTCGGAAGTAAATGTCGTGTCGATAGACAAAGGCAAAGAACCCAAGCAACCGGGAGGCAAGAAGAAAAAACAAGGGAAGAAGAAAAACCAGGAGGACTCATCTCCTAGAAAATCTTCTACAAACCCTTCTCGGGATAGGAAACCAAAAACTCCATGTCATATATGTGACGAGGATCACTGGACCAGAGATTTTCCATATAAAGATGAACTTAGAAAATACTTCAAAAGTTCAAAAACCTCGGCTATATTGACTGATCTGTTTACAAACCCAGGAACAAATCTATTTGCTAGCGAAAACGCTTCCTCGTCCCAACTGCTAATGTTGTCAGTTTCAAAGCAACTAAACAATGATCTGATATCAACAAGTAGTAACAGTTACGGGAATCCACAAATGTTGAACAACAAGGATAATGATCAACCTAGTAGTTCAACAACAACTTCGACCGAAGTTGTGCCACTCATCATTCCTGAATTAACAATAAAACCGCCAAAGGGAGTAGTACATAAATTGATGTTTAATCCTCGTGCCCGAGAAGCACAACACTATAATATAGTGGAGGATTTAGCCCAATCACCCTCCGTGATGTCGAATCTTGAGGTACTGCAAAATTGCCCCTACCAAAAGCAGGCTTTATTATCAGCAATAGGTGGGATTGACCCAACGGATTCCAATCTTGTATCTTTTAATCACAAAGGATATGAACCTTAGTTACCAGCTCAACTAGCTTTCCTCATTCAAGTGAAAGCCCTCAACAAAACTGTTCATAGAACAATTATTGATGAGGGGGCATCCACATGTATCAGGTCGATGCGTTACTGGAAAACTCTAGGGTCTCCATCCTTGTCGCGATCATCGACGACATTGAAAACATTTGATGGACGAACATACACCCCGTATGGGATATTAAGTAACTGTCAAGTCGAATTGGGGGGAAAAATAGTAGAAATCGATGTTGAAGTCATAGACGGAAACCTCGATTACAACATCCTACTGGGAAGACCCTAGATATATGTCTGGCAGCCATTGTGTCGACCTACTTTAGGAAACTTGCATTTCCTTCCCAACGAGGAATTACAATCATCGACTAACAAACTTTTCTCCCCAATAGTTCGCAAGTTACGGGAAGAATTCTGATGATCCATGGAAGCCCTAGTGCACTTCAAAATATCGGAGTAGGCCTACTAAATTACCCCACATTAATGGGAACTTTTACCCTACTGCCTCCAACCTATTTGGCGGAAGTGGCTAACGTAGGAACCTGTAATATGATATCTTCCATTCAAAAGATGTCAGAAAACGATGTTAAAATGGATCATCTTCAAGTATTGCCTCTAACCCCACTAGAAATATTATAGCAATCAATGTTTTCAGCATGGTAGGGAAACCCGTATCAACCCTCATCAAGCCTTTGGATAGATAGGTCTAAGGAAGATGGCACCCCTTCAGATCCTTGGTCGCAAGTACACTCTACAGATGAAGGAATCATTCAATCGATGATGATTGATGGGGAACCATGGGAAGATTACCACCATCGTTCCCATCTTCTGAGCTAGAAAGAAGATAATTCCAACAACCTACACCATCCTTCAGTATTTGACTTTCTAAGGAATACTGTAAATACGGTGGATTCTGAGAGAAACCTATCTAATATTGAAGAGACTACTGCCATAAATATCTCAACCAA
>APFE030884064.1:76759-121815 GCA_000404065.3 Pinus taeda | reverse complement strand
GTGGTGGAATGAAGTCAATCCGACGAACGGTTTGCAAGATATCCACTGCCCTAGTTTGAAGCCGGAAATTGCTGAAACTGAAGCTGCAACGCCAGAAGTAAAGATTGACATGCGTGGCCTAGAAGATCTCCTCATCTGAACTACGCTGTAGGTTCATCTGAACCTCCTCTAGAAGCTGCAACTTTTGGTGGTGGAATGAAGTCAATCCAACGGTCGGTTTGTGAGATATCGTCTGCCCTAGTTTGATAATGAAGCCGCTAATGTTGATGCTACTGATCGAGGGTTTGCTACTGCTAATATGAATCAGATTCATTGTACTATTTCTCTCTACTGAATTATTGAAGATAAAAGAAGATTTGATCAAAGGGTTTCCCCACCATTGTGGGGTTTGTCCCTGGCTAGCCGCCACATCTTGTGTCTATTGTCTTGGCTTGTTTTCTGTCGATCGTTTAATGTTCTATTTGCACTTTACTTTATGTACATGTGATTGCTAATTGGTGGAATATAATAAGAAAAAGAAGTAAACTGTTATAAGCATAGAACATACCATAACTTAACAATGTTTTAATTTGTGAATCTAGGGTTTGTAACAAAACCCCAGTAGAGATTGATATTCTAGGACATGATGATATTGTTTTTGATTATTGATATGATTTAGCTTTGATGATGAATTCTAGGGTTTGCAATAAACTCTAGTAGAGTCTAACATGTAATTCTAAAAGCTTGTTGTTGAAACCTTAGATATATTGTACTATGATTGGATTGTTATTGCTAATATCTAAGGCTTTATGTCTCAAAGATGAAGTCTAGAGTTTATGACAAAAACCTTAGCAAGAAGTTGAAGACTAGTATATAAAAAGATGTCTCTCGCTGATTATGAACCTATCTAGGTTTATGTATTTGATGTCTAAAGTTTGAATGTTTTGATGCTTCCATTGTAATGACATGATAAACATATTATAGTTGTCTTCATGCTTCTTTATATTTGTATTTGGTTGTACTTGCTGTTGAGGATTTGTTGGTACATAATCTTGAACATATTCATAAGTTAAAGATGATAATGATAAGCATGATGAAAGGAAGCTATAAGAATAATGATGATCAAGCTGACCTTGATGAAATGAATAATTAGGTTTCTCCAAAGTTATGAAGCTGTTGATCTCTCCAAGTTGAGAGGGAGCCTAGATAGAAGAAACGGTATATCTCTCTAGTTTAGAGGAAGGGCATATTATGACAATCATAATGAATACCTTGAAGTGAGAATGAAACTGAACAATTGAAAGTACTACAGATGAATCATGAAGTTATAAACAAAAGATTTGAGATGTATTGAAAGTTGAAACTGTATTTGGTGTTGTTGAAGAAATGGAAAAGGAAAACTTCCGATAAGATTGAAGATGCTATTAGTAGCATCAGAATGATTGAGGACCTCAAAGGTTTGTGTTTACATATATATACATTTGAAAGTTTATTACTGATTGGGGTTGTGATTGTGCAAGATATCTCCATAGAAGATTGAATGTTTAAAGCATGCTTGGATTGGTGGATATATCTGATTTAGTTGATTAGGAGAGATGAAGCATCTTATGGCAAGATGCTTGGAGGACACCTGGCTGACTTATGTCTTGATGTCTAGATCTCGAAGTAGGGAGGGTGACATTGGTCATGGAGCTCTGACCTTGGATACACACCTAGATCCCTGGGTTGGTGATAAAGCTTAAAATCCTTATGGTACCTAGATTGGCTAAAGTTGAGTTCAACTTAGTCCCACCCGATTAGAGTACCCTGGTCAGGTATCTAATCTGTAGCGCTGCGTGTGCTGTGACTCTTCATAGAGCATATCATTTTGAGATTTTCCATGTACTTCTGTATATATGTAATTATGAATACCTCCCTAGTTAAGAGGGAGTGTTTAAGAATGTAACTAGTGTCAGTCTTCATAATTGTATTTGAGTTATGATATAATGTATTTGTCAAAAGAAAGAAAAACTTATTTCATTATTAAATAAATTGACTCATTAAAACATGGGTTTAATGCTTGGGTCAATGATTTATAGGTCAAAGCCTCCATTGTAGGCTTCTAGGGTTTTATGTTAAGTGTCCTTGTCCATGTCATATTGCAAAAGGGCCTTCTTGGGCTTCATCTATCAAGAAAGAAATTTATTTTTATGTAAAATAGGTCTTCTAGACCTCCTCCACCAAGTTGGCCTCAAGGAAGGACAAGTCGGTCTCAACAGGGAAATTCAACCTCACTATCTCACTATATATTGGAGCTACTCGACCTCATTTAGCACACTCTCTCAACAAGTTCGAATTGCATTAGCTGAAAGCAGAAAAAGTGTGAAATTCAAGAAGGAAGAAGGAAAGCACTAGCGAACGAGAAGGAGGTCATTATCTAGTTAAGGAAGTTGAAGTTTTCTCTCTCTTGTCTCACACGTGCAAAGGAACTGAAGTTGTAGAAGGGCTGAAATTGCAGTCTTGAAGTTGGGCCGAATTTGGTGCAGTAGGGTCGAAAATCTGTCCTTGATGCAGTTTTGAAGCAATGTTGATGGAGTATCGATGTAGTATTGTTGCAGTGGATCTTTGAAGGTTGGAAGAATAGTTTAATGGCTGACTTGGTGGAGGAGGAGGGTCTAGGGTCTTGGTCTATCTCAATTTGAGTTTACTGAAGGAAGAGTTTTGACTGGGTTTTCCCCTATAGAGGGGTTTTAGCCCTGGCTGAGTGCTTGCATCTGGTGTCATTGATCTTCATGTTTTGTTTTGATGATTGCTTGATAAAGATAAAAGAACATAAGAAAGTCAATAAGAACACAAGAATATCACAAGTAATTATCAACATAAAAAAATCTTTCTGCCTTTTCGATTTTCTAACATCCTCAAATAATTTGGCCATCCTCTTCAACTGACTCAACCTCACTCTCTCCTTGCTTTGACTTCCCTCAAATTTTTCCTGAAATTCCCTGTTGCAATTGTTTTCACTTCTCTTCAGTTCAATCGAGCCTCTCGCTCTTGAGAAAATCGCTTTCTCAACATAATGTGTGCCTTCACTTCTCCCTTAGGATAATTTTATAGCTTCGTTAAGCCAAAATCCTTAACCCTAATCTCCTAAGTGATCAATGGCTACGATTAAGTCCTAAACCTCACTTGAGATCAACAACTGAGATTATATGTAAGTTCCTTAAGCCAAAGTCCTTAGAATTTGGCCTAGTAGTCCATAATAATTAATTACTTATTCTAATTTAACCTTAGGAAAGAAATCATAAAATCATTTACTGGACCAAGCAAGCACGTAAAGAGGCAATCAAATATCTTCTACATGCTAAGGCACCAAGCTAATGTAGAAGACCTTGCGAGACTACAAAATCAACACTCCCTCCTAGCAAGGAAGGGATTCTCCACCACACCCAACTTGTCTCTGTAAAACACAAACTTTCCGTTCACTAGAGGCTTGGTGAGAATATCTTTTACCTGCTCCACTGTGGAGATGTACTGCAATCTTACATCACCTCTTTAGATCGTGTCCCTAATGAAGTGGTATTTGATCTCTATATGCTTGGACCTTTCATGAAACATTGGATTCTCATAGAGCTTAGCCCCATCTGAAGACCAAATAATTTTGTGACCATCTTACGAAGTCATCTGGCCTCAGCAAGACTCATTGCAGTGTACTTGGCCTTTGTTGAGCTAAATGCCACTGAGTGGTTCTTCCCGCTATACCACAAGATCATAAATGATCCTAAGTTGAAACGACACTTGAAGTAGTCTTCGTGTCCACTACAATTCCTACCCAGTTTAAATCTGTGTAGCCCTGCAACTCCACTCCACCTACTTTGACATAATTCTGTCAATACTCCACTGTATCACAGAGATACCTTAGCACATGCTTCGTTACCACGTAATGAACCCTCCTCGACTCCACCATGAACTGGCTGAGTGTGTTCATTGCAAAACAAATACCCGACCTAGTGTTGACCAAATACATTAAGGACCTGATCAAGTGTATGTACAAGGTGGGATCCACTAATTCACATGTAGAAGCACTTAGCTTCCTCAAGTTGGTGATCATAGGTGTAGACATTGGCCTACAATCCTACATATTGAATCTCCTTATAATCTCAATTGCATACTTGCTTTATCCAAGGAAGATCTCTCCTGGCTATTTCGACACTTCTAATCCCAAAAAGTAGTGCATTAGTGCAATATCCTTCATCTCGAACTCCAAAGCAAGATCCTTAGACATCCCTATGAGCTTCTCCAATCTTGTTAGAAAGAGATCGTCAGCCTACAATACCAAGATAAGTGGCTCACCATCAACAAATACACAGTACAAGTTGGAGTCCGCCTCACTCTTGGTGAAGTCCAATCCAAATAGGTACCCATCGAACCTAGAGTGTTAGAAATACGGTAGCCATGGTCAGTATTTTCATCATGAAGAAATAATAAATTTGAATTTTAAATTTTGCCTCCTAAATTTTTCAAGTCAACCTCCTATTATTTTAGGTCGGTTGGGCCCCTTGGAGGTACCCATTCGACCCCTTTTTATCACTATATAGTGGAGACCACCTCTCCTCATTTGGGACATCAATCTATCTTGTCATGAGCTTTGTTCTAGTGAAGGAAGGAAGGAGGGGACCGAAAACTCAGGAGGAGGGCTTGGCACTTTATCTAGTTCTTGGTTACTAGTTTGGTTGTTCTCTTAATGTTGTTACTTTTGATGTATTAATGAACATTGAATTCTCTCTCTCGCATGAGGAAAGATTTTTGGGTTTTCCCCTTGTGAGTTTTGCCCTAGCCTCATGCCTAAATCTTTGTGTCTTTTGTCTCAGGGATATATTTATTGCTCTTTCATGCTTAAATAGTTGATTTGCTTTTATATAACTGCTTAATGATATTGAATGCTATATGAATGTTATTAATGCGTATTAATCATTAGAACTAGTTATTAGTGAAGAAAATCTGTTCTAGCTTGTTTACCTTATATTTCTCAACATGGCATCAGAGCTGGTTTGTTGAGCAGTTGAGACAAATCCATTCAAGTCTCCTTCTCTGTGTCCAATCCAAGGCATCTATGGAAGTACAGGAAGGCTGGGTTTCTTCTTGTTAGTAGGCCGCATTTCTATTCTCTCTGTGCCCTGTTTGAGCTTCTTTGGAAGGCTTAATATATCTTGTTTTGCCCTTGCTCAAGCTAATTTGGAAGGCTTATGGCGAAGTTTTGTGGCATCAAGCGATCCTTTCTATGGCATTGCATACGAGCTTCCCTGAGGCACATTATCTCTGTGTCAACTGAATTTCTTGAGGCACATTATCTCTGTGTCAACTGAATTTCCTGAGGCACATTATCTTTGTGTTAACTGAATTTCTTGAGGCACCACTTCGTCGTGGATATCTAAGTGATTGAGGCACCTATTCGGATCACTTGAAGACCTCCTCTAGTCGTCTTTGGCATAAAACTCCATCTCATAGTCTGAGGTCCGCTGCTCCCGTGGGATATATTTGAAGTACGAGCCTCAAAAGATTCATGTTAAATCTCTATGGTATTATATCTTTGTGCAATAAGAGTTTAAACACAAAATCAATCTCTGCTAAAAGGATCAATGAGCAAATCAAGGCATACATGTTAAGTGATATTTGGAATTATGGTAAACAAGGATAATTCTGATGTCTAGTTCAAACACAATTATGATGTGATTCGAGTTCCTTCGTAATGAAAACCAACCCTTGTGATCTTGTTTGAAGTTCTGAATTGATTTAGGTATGTCATCCGAGCCTTCTCCCTGAGCTTACATATCTCTGTGGAACCTGTTGCCGCCTTGCTTACACACCTAAGTTAATGTCAGAAAAAGCCTCAACCCCACTAGGTGTGGCCTTGGTGGCAAAGCTTAGAGAAGGGGTTGTCACCTAATCCAAACTCTCTCCGTGTAGCCTCTCTCCTAGCTAAAGCCAAGGGGGGTGGACCCTAAGGAAGATGCTTAAAGGAAACTTGCTAAAATTAACAAGTCTAGGAGATAATTAGTAGGTCAATTAGACATTAACCATTCAATATTTTGAAATATAACTTGAAGCAATACAAATTTAGCAAGTACAAATGATCATGAGCATGTAATCAACATTAAAATTTAAATAGATCAATATGACTCAACAATGTATCCTGCAAGGAAAATGTAAGTAGACTAGGGCAAAATATAATCTTGTAAAAAATGGAGATATATGCTCAAATAGATAAAGGTACTTGCAAATGATGGAACTATTTTCAAGGCACAACAAGATCAAATGGAGTGAAAGCTGCAAGACAAGTGTTAGATGAACCAGTAACACAACTATGATATGATGATACAACTTTGAAAGGAAATCACTTGATAAAATTGAAAGCTTGTAAGTAAATACTTGTTGTACTTGAAAAGAGGAAATATGCTCAAACTCAACAATAATATAAAATCTTTAAACTTGATCCAAATGAGCATAAATAAAGCACAAGAGTGAATTTAAAATACTTGCAAGTAAATGAGATGTAAGTGCTTTCTAAATCTTTTGCATGTATTTGATAAAGAGCTCTAATAGTGAGATGTTCAATGAGATGCCAACTTCAAATGCATGCAAGAAGAAACTTTCAAAATTTGTATGGTGTTTGTGTGCTAATGTGTTATTGGTTCATTTTAGTTAATGCCTATTCTAAGGTGATTTCTTCCCGTCAAGTCCTTCAACTTGGTAAAGAGTGAGGTGAATTGCAAAAATGATAGGATGCAGAGGCACTTGTCCTTCATTAATGATACCCACCTAGACTTCAAGAAAACCCACATGTCTTTGTTCCTACAAGGGACTTGGGCACAAGAGAACTGCGAGGTCATGCGTTTTAACCTTTGTTCAAAACTCAAGTCAAAGAAATTGAATGAAAGCTAGGGAAGCTTGTCCTAACTTTCTATCAGCCCAGCTTATGCTTGGAGGTTAATTTTAGAATTGCAATGGAGATGCAATGAGTTCAAATTTTCTTTGTGTTATCTGCCATGTAGCTATGCGTATCTCTTGCTGAACTGAAGTGCGTTTTAGCTTGTGAGATACTTGCTCTTGCTGAACTGAAGTGCGTTTTAGCTTGTGAGATACTTGTGTACAAGTGTTATGCTTGGTAGGTAGGAGAGTGGAGACATTTCAACATAGTTTTCTCAACAAAATATTCCAATAAATCTCAACCATGCGTTGATTTTCCCTTGAGATAATTCAAGCTGCCAAGTGGGAAATCGTACCCTTAATTTTGGCCCACCAAACAATTTTCCCATGTGCTTCATTTCCTTGCTTATGTGGTGTGCCAAATCATCTTCCACTTGTCCTTTTAATTTGACTTGATTTTCCACTTAATATCCATGTCATTTGGCATGTGGAAAAATTTTATTTTTTATTTTTCTCCGCTTTTTATTTTATTTATGGGCTATTTATTTCTCATTTTCCCACTAAACTTAGGAAAAAGTAGGTTTTGGGTTTTATAAGTGATTTTTCACCACTCAAAGTGTGTCTTAGTAGAAAGTTGAGGTGTAGAGGTATAATTTTGATTACTCATACCCCCAACAACTTCTCTAGACATCACTCATTACAATTTTTAATCCAATGAGAAATTTTTAACAATTAAAAACGACCCATAGACCTAATCAAATTCCGCGAAATTTTACAAGTGATCTAGCATGGTAGTATACATTGACTCTAGACACTAGGACTCACCCAAGGCTCTACCATCAAGCCACACTCCAACTTTGGAGGTATATATGGGAGAAAAAACTCAATTAATTATTAAGCGTTAAAAAACACCAATAATTAATTTAATAAAAAAAACTCCCTAGAGTGAACTCACTTGTTGGTAAAGTCCCAAGCTACCTAGGCTTGTTACATGGCTTAATTCATCATGTTAGCATCATGTTTACAATGACCCCACAGGGCTGCGGAATCTGAGTACAATGAAGAAGAAGAGAAGAAAAGCGGCTTGAAGCCTTAACGAAATCTGGATCTCTAAATTACCTGTAGGTGCAGGAATGCTCCGAAATACTCTTGGGCATGGAGTCTTTAAGCGCAACTTTAGTGGTCAACAAAACCGTAATGAGATTAAGCTCGTGGAAGTTATTCGAGCTCTGTTTTTGTGGCATATGTATTATTGTGAGTTGTTTAATCCAAGATTGTGGCATGATTCAAGTCTGAAGTTGTGAAGTGATGCAGGTGCATCTAACCTGGATCAATTGTTTATTAGAGGAGTTAGTTTGTAAAGTTAGGATTTAATTAATTAATGTATTTTTCTAATAGTTTTAAGAGAGAATGATGATTATTATAAATAGGAGAAGATTCGAAATATTGTGGAAGGTTTGAGAGGATTATGGATTAGTTAGCTATTATCTAAATATAAGGGATTAGATGAGAGATGTTAGGGATCATAAGAGAAATTTTGGGAGTTAGTTCAGGGATTTGTATAAATTGAGGTGAGCCTATGAGGCATAAATGCATGTAGAAGTGTGTGAGTGAGTGTGAGGAATGAGAGGCCAATCATTGGGCCAATTCTCTTGTAATTATTTTGTATATTAATTAATCATTTTTTGAGTTTTTATGTGCATATGCTTGGTGTGTGATCTTTAGTTTAGTTTTGTTTGACTTTGTGTGATGACTGTATGGTTAGATGCTGTTTTAGTTGCATCAAATTTTGGTATCAGAGCTCGGATTGGAAAGTATCACCGTGACTGTGTGTTATGGTGTTCTGTTTATGATATTTGCTGAGAGACACATGAATTACGATTTGGGAGAGTTCGTTATGGTGTTCTGTTTATGATGGTTGCTGAGAGACACATGAACTACGAGTTGGGAGAGAACATCATTGTAGAGGCTTGAGAGGATCGCTGAAATAGGAGTCTGCATGATTATAATAGTCATTATGATGGAAAGGAAGTAGCTCATGATATCCTCATTGAAAGCATGAAAATACAACCAAAATAGTAGTATATATGGTTGGAAGAAAGTCATCTAGCATGATAAAAGATAGAGAAAGATCATCACACATCATCATTATTAGAAAGGAGCATTTGCAGGATGAGGATAATCAAGATCCTCCATTGGAATCTTCATTAGAAGGTTCAACACTACTTGGAAGAAGCAAGTGTATTGTTGATGGTCTACATTCCACCTTGTGTGGGATCCATTGTTTAGGAGGATGACGATATGGTGACAAAGGAGTGCAACATGTTAAGATGGTTGAAGTACCTTCAAAGGGAGCTGCCAAAGGAAGTCTAGATAACAACGTGAAGGAAGAGGTATGTATATATTTGGAAATAGATAGATAAAGTCATGTCATCATATAGTTGCAGAGCGTGATTGAAGAAGAAGGATCTCTTCCTTTAAGAAGATCCATAAAGGCATGAAGATAATATGCCTTATACTCGTTCACATATTGATAAGATGAAATCAACATAATATGATCTTTATGGTATATGAGGTGCTTGATAATGATGAAGAAACTATGTATAGAAATTCTCGGGAAAAGCAATATGTGAAGAAAAGAAGAAGAATTCGTGAAGGATGCAACTATAGTCACGTAAGATAAGATAAGTAATCAACATTCGATAACTAGAAGAACTATCTATGCCATCTCCATAGAGAAAGAGGACCTTGATAAATTCTGTAAACGAAGGAGACCCTTGACATTAAAGGTTTTGGAGATATGTTTACGAATGTGCAAGATGTTGATGTTGCAAGAAGCAAATGGCATGATGAAAGGTCATCATAAAAGGTAACTTTGATTTGATGTTCATTTTTGATTTTTGAACAACATTTGGTTGGGTTGAAACAGGGCTACGGAAAGAGAGTTGTAGATGTCACCTACAACTAGTACTCATGGGAATGGATGAAAGATCCTGAAAGAAATATGACTTGGAAGAGGTAACTATGTGAAGAAAAGCGAGATGTGGATTGGAAGATCACTTTTCGATGCAAAGAAGGATGACATGACTATTGGTTCAACACTATGGTTCGCTGAAAGGAAGGTGATGGATGGCCGATGCCCTATGAAGAAAATCTGGAAGATGAAGGCTCCATAATGAAGAAGATGAAGTTCATGACATGGAAGGGAGGAGCCCTACAAGAAGCTGATAGTACCATGATCTCCACCAAAGAGCAGATAGCTATTGTTGGTAACAAGTCTCTAGTTAAGAGGGAGCTTGGACAAGTCCCTAGGTAAGAGGGAGCTTGGGTAAATTCCTTTTATAGGAATGAGCATATCTTCCCTAGTTGATAGGGAGACACATCATTCTTATCTTCATATTATGAAAAAAGATTTGAGGATTGGGTAAGCATCTGAGATTGATTTCGATACTCTTTGAGGATGTGGTAGGGCATCTAAGAGGTAAGAGTAGTTGAAGAGGAAATTCTTTGAGGATGTGTTATTCCAAGATAGCAATTGTCCTAAAAGGACATACCCTATGAACACCTGGGTGGGGTATGTGCCTTGAGAGACAATGATGATGGTGTCTATCAGTCATTGGTCTCGCCAACATAGTGTTTTGATCTTGTGGAGAGATAGAGCTGTTAGTCAAGGCCTTGCTATGTGACAATGTTGGTTAGTATGACGAGATGCTTTGACATAAGCTAAGGAAGTAACTTATGAGATGGCTTACCAATCTGACTCTTCTTATGAGAATTCTTCAATTTGAGAATGTCCAAGTACCTTGTATGGATTATGAATACCTCCCTAGTTAAGAGGGAGTATTGAAATATGTAACTAGCTTTGGTCTTCATAATGACATATGTAATCATGATTTTATGTATTTGATGTAAAGACAAAAATAAATTTATTATTGTCATTCTTGACGCATAGGTTTCATGCTAAAGGAAAAATTAATTATAGGTCAAGCATCCATTTAGTGCTTCTAGGGCTTGTCATTGAGTCTATAAGTCAATTGAGTCATTGTCATGTATGGAAGACCCTTTTGGGCATGTTACATATTGTAAAGAAAAATTTATTTGAGTCAAATTAGAGTCAAAGACCCTCCAAGACCTTGTCATAGTGCTACAACAAGTCGGCCTTAAAAATATGACAAGTTGGCCTACAAGCAACATCAAGTCGGCCTCATGGACAACTATTCGACCTCCAAGGAAGACTATATATAAAGATGTATCGATCTCATTTGAAGATCATAAATTTAGCTGACAAGAGGTTTGATCAAGAGGAAAGAAGTTTTATATCAAGCAAAGGAGGAGACATTAAGAGAGAAAAAGCGAAGTATATCAAGGATTGTTTTGAGCTTTCTTTCCTCACACTTGCGAAGTTAGGGCATCAATCTTGCTGCATCAAGTACCAAATTGCATAATACTAAGAAGTCGAGAATTGTCTTCAAAAGGAGTCCCTTAGCAAGTTGAACTTCCTAGGAGAAGGAACAATCTCAAGTGAAGGAGAGAGAAGGGTAATAACACCATGTTCTCCCACATGTGCAAAAACTAGGGTTTCTGCAGTAGTCGAAATTGCAGGTCCGAAAAAAAGGTTGAAGGAGAAGTTGGAGCTACTGGAAAGCTATTTTGACTGAAGTTGGCTTTATGGAAGAGAAGCTCATTAAGGAGAGGCTTGACTTGGTCTTGGGGTGTCTTGGTCAAGGGTCATAGGTCTTGGAATTCGTCATTTGAAGTTCTATAAGAAGAGAAGAATTCTTGTGGGTTTTCCTCTCAACAAAGGAGGTTTTGGCGTTGGTTGTCCTCTTGTCTCATTGTTATTATTGTTTTGTAGTTGTTTGATGATACGAACACTAACTATAATCAAGTTAAAGAAGAAGCTAATCAAGTTAAGTAAAAACACATCACAAACAGTTATCAAAGAAGAGAAATCATCTAATCTCGCTGCCCCTAAATTTCTCAACAATTGTGTCATTTGTAAAAATAAGGATCAAGTCAAAATCTCTAAGAAAGTAAGATCGAAAGCATATCTTTAACATATCCAAGAATATCAAGTATGATCTGAGAGGTCTGATTCAAATATGAGCCTTGTATAGTATGTATCTTTTATATGTATAAGAGTAGTTGAAGCAAGCCGACTTGATTGATCTAAAATTCGACATGAATGATATCGCTTGATGGGTGGCTCAATATTTCAATAAGACTATCAATCTCCAAATAAAAGGAATTAAGTAACCCTATACATAAAGTCAAATGGTGCTGTTTATAGGAGCATCAAGTGCAAGTCCTGGAGTTGCATTCTATGTAGCAAATTTGACAATCCTGTGCTCATATAGAGAATTTTTGAAACTAATGTTTAAAGCAAGAACAACTCTTTGTATCCTTTCTGGAAGTCAATGTTGAAGCTTGTTGAAGCATCCTTATAGATGTTGCTGAGGTCCTGTATAAAAAGAGTTGGAACAGGCATTGTAAAAGGAGTTCTCATGAAGAGCATTGCTGAGCACTTGTTGAAAGACATGAAATTAGATTATGAAGGTTGAGTTCAAGTTTTGAATTTCAAAGACCAAGTCATAAATGTCTAAAGACATTTTGATATGAGGAACTTGCTTATATGGTCAAGATTAGATTAATAAAGTCTATTGCATTGTGAAAGGAAATGCTACTACTATGAATAAAGGGTTTCTTGATTTCAAGAGATCAAGGATAAATTGATCGATTAATGATAAGTTTGAGTATCTTACGAGATTCATGGAATGTTTTTGGTTTGCAAAACCCTAGTAAGGGTTTGAACAAGAAGGCCCTAGGGTTTGTGAAACCCTAGGATTGTCAATGTTGAAATTGATGAAGTTGAAAAAAAATGCTAGGATGTATGTTACTCAAATCCCTAGGATTGATTGATGAAGATAAGTATTAGGGTTTTTAAATCCTAAAGATCATTAGGGTTTGGAATCAAAACCCTATCCAAACAATTGTTAAACCTATTTTGACAAAAAGGGTTAGAAAAGAAAGCCATTGGGCTTATGGATTGATCGCTTTTGCTTAAAAGAAGAAGAAACCCTAGCTTCTAGAAGATTTGACATCTTGATGATGAGGTTGAATTGCAGGTGGATGCATGAAGGCTAAAGATTAAGAGGGCACTGACATGTTGTCAAAAGATAATTATCTTGTATTTTATTTTATTTTTTTGCAAACATTATTGATGATATTGACTTCTTGATGTTGTAGACTACTTGATGATTATATGATGATGATATGGACGAGGTCAACTTCTTGATGATGATATATGATGTGGACTACCTGATCATGATATGGATTCCTTGATGATGATGTGGACAAGGTCAGCTCCTTGATGATGAGAACGAGGTTAAGTCCTTAACAATGTGAACAAGGTTGACTGGATTTGTGAAAGTTAAGATCAAGAGGGAGCTGTCACACGCTCTGGAGATAAGTATTTTCTTGATTATTTCTATTATTATTTCATTTATAAGTCTCTTGTATTTGTATATCTTGCTTGGTTGTATTTGTTCTTCCATGGCCTCCTAGTGAGGATTGCAAGTATATAAAGAAGACTGCCAGACTGTGGCAATTGCTAAAAGGATGGAAGAACAAAATGACAAAATGACTCGTGATTGGATGAGCTTTTGGAGTCAGAGGGAGTAGATAAGACCAACCTAAATTGAAACATGTTTTGATCTACGACGAAAGAAGTCAATTGTGACTTCCAAGATAAAGTTGGCTTGACGTCTTGAAGATTAATGTTGATCCAAATTTGCTTAAGAAGAGCTCGTGATTTTTCTGCTGTGTTGATAATGTGTTTGTGACAAAGATTGTGGTCCTCTTTGTCCAGTGTAAGAGGGAGTTGATTGAAGAATTGTAAGATTGAAAGTATAGAACGAGCTTGGTAAAATCCCTGCTAAGGTTGTGGCATAATGGATTGTGAGTCCATGGACACTTGCTTGAGGAAAATTTGAAGAAGCTGCGAGACTCTGCTATTGAATTGATGAATCCGTCTAATTGGTTCGTTGAACCACCCAATGCATGAAATTGCTGACTTTGTCTAGACTGGATGTATTAAAGAAAGAAAGAGCACTTTTGGGTGGTGTGTTGGTTTGACACAAATGTTTTTATTTGCACGATTAACGCTGGAAATATAGTTGATTTGTGAAGTAGGTTGGCTTCATAAGCTCTTTGCTGATGCATTGCATGTTGTGATGGAATCAGCCATGCCATACATGTTTGCAATGAGTAGGTTGTTTGCCTTTGTAAGAAGCCACTTGTTGAATCCTGGTTGTTGATGTTTGCCTTTGAGAGAAGCCTCGACTGAAGCTGGATGAATAGCTGGATGTTGTTGTCTATTGGAACGTTTGATCAAGTGCTAAAATCCACCATGGCTACTTTTCTGTTGTTGAGCAGGTGTTGATGTTTATGTGAGAAGCCTGGAATGGCTGAATCCCATTGGAAAGGGAGCATTGATTGATAGCATCATGAATCTTCCTTAGGCTTCATTCGAGAAACCTATGGATTGTCGGGAAGATTGTCACTCCCTTAGGTCAATTGATTAGGAGGCCAATGACTCTGGTCAGGGAGCTTGGTTTTGAGGCTTGAAGAGATCCCTTAAGTTTTTACCAGGAGACCAATTTGGTTGGGGACACTGATGTTTTGATCTCTCCCTTAGGCTGCGTGTCGAGAGATCTATGGATAGGTCAGGGAGATTGATCTCAAGTTCACTACCTTAGGCTGTGGGCCGAGAGACCTTGTTTGTGGTCGGGGATTGAGATAGGGATTACTTGCTTAGGCTATGGTCTGAGAGACCTTGTTTGTGGTCGGGGATTGAGATAGGGATTCCTCCTTTAGGCTATGGGCTGAGAGACCTTGTTTGTGGTAAGGGAGATGTACCCTGTGCATATGATTGGTTTGGTCTCATTGATTGATCCCACTTAATGTGGTGGATGCTATATATCTTTCCTTATGATGAGACTGATGATCTCCCCCTTAGGTTGTGTGTCGAGAGACCTATGGATTGGTCGGGGGGGATTTATCTTGAGAGAGAGACTTATACTTGTGATCTCTCCCTTCGGATGTGGGCTGGGAGACCTATGGATTGGTCAGGGAGATTGATTTTGAGAGAGAATGAATATTACCTCCCTGGCTAAGAGGGAGTGTTGGAAATACGGCAACCATGGTTGGTATTTTCATCATGAAGAAATAGAAAATTTGAATTTTAAATTTTGCCTCCTAAATTGTTCAAGTCAGCCTCCTATTATTTTAAGTCCGTTGGGCTCCTTCGAGGCACCCTTTTGCCTTTTATCACTACATAAAGGATACACCTCTCCTCATTTGGGACATCGATCTATCTTGTCAGGGGCTTTATTCCAACGATAAAAAGGAAGGATGGAGGGGCCTGAAAAACTCAGGAGTAGGGCTTGGCACTTCATCTAGTTCTTGGTTAGCAACTAAGTTGCATTGAAACAGATACGAAAACGGATATGGATATGGTGTTTGAAACAGATGTGTCAAATTTTCAAAATCTCTGGGTACGATATGACAAGGAAACGACATATATAAGTGTGTGTGTGTGTGACAAAATACAAATTTCATATTACCATTAATCTCTTAGAATCTTGATTCTAGATCTAAAAATACATGATCATCATCATAAATTCAACATAAACAAATCATCATCATCAATTTAGCATAAACATTGTCATCATCATTAGTGATTATTATAACATTCAACATATCATCAAGTTTCTGTTTCCAATTTAATTAGCAACATCATCACCAAAATTAATAATGCTAAATGAACACTACATAGTACAAATTACAAAAGGAACTATGACTGGCGGTCTACTATCAAATGACATATTATGGTATTCAATGTTCATTTGTTCAAAAGTTTAAAACATCATCATAAATATTAGGTGCTCGAACGACAGAGAGTGGTTCAACAACCAACCTTTAGGTGCTCGGTCTGTGTGACAGGCTGCAGTCTGCAAAGTCTATGTCACATGGTTTGTGTTCGACAATGATAATATTTGATTCGAGTTTGAATTTTCTTATGAAGTTTGGATAAGGTTAGTCATTAGGTTCAAATATATATATATATTATATATTTTGTGTGTGTGTATTGTATTATAACTTAATTTAATAATATTATAATTTAGTAAATTTTATTATTAATTTATAATTATGCAAAAGAAATATATTATTTATTAATTTACATTATTAAATATTACTTGGATAAGTATTGGGGGTTTTCACACTGCATTATATTAGATATCATTTTTTGGGATTCAGTTGCGTTAAGCAAGTCATTCATCTATGACCATTTAATATTACTTGGATATTAATTCAGATAAAGTTTAATTAACCTTTAATATAAAATATAATTCGTATAGTTATATATAAAATAATATAATAATATATATTATGAACATATAACTCATATATGGTGCAATTTAACTTTTAATTAATTTGTAATATACACATATAGAATAATAAGTAAGCCCCAAGGGTTAGCTCAACTAGTTGAATCCCCGTTGTTAAAATACTTCACCGATCGGGAGGTCATAGGGTCACTTCTCCTCGATGCCCTTGGGGTTAGGCTAAGCTAGTAGGCCGTGGGGCTTGATCCCCTTCGGGGTTGATCACCTCAGTTCTTTCCTATGGGAAAAAAAAGAATAATAAGTAATATGAAAATGAAAAATAAATAATTGATATCATGGTTTGTGAGCTATGATTGCTGTTGGTGTGACCATAGTCAATAGCCAGTGGTAACAGTTGGAACTTGGAACCTTCACCCATTGCTAGTTGAAAAGTATGGTTGTTTGATGCCATAGGTGTGGAATCACTGACTCCCTAGTCACCATGTAGAGCAAATCACATGTGCCACAATATAGAGAACCTGTCTGGTTGATGGTATGGAGAGGACGACTAGAGGTTGACCAGACATAGCCCGTTTAAGCAGTTTGGTAGCGTCAATCCAAAATGAACCCTAGGCCAAACCAAAAAAAATTAAAAGTTTTATTTTGGGCTATGACATAGTGTAGCAGAGTGTCTATGTTGACGGGTCATGACGACCTCCTCCAACAACGTTGGTCGAACGAAATGGAAATATGAAAATAGGGTTACAAATGTCAAACTTACAAGGTGATAGGTTAAGAGGAGCCAAGCCCAACTTGGAAGTTAACCACCATTCTTGGTTTTTGACCTTTAAATGTGGATCCATTTCCGGATTTCTAGAAACGGATTCAAAAAAATTTAAAAGTTTTGAAATGTTTCCATTTTCGAATCCAACGTTTCGAACTCCTTGAAATGGATCATAAATGTTTTGAAGGCGTTTCGTAGGCAGATCGTACCTGGTTCCATTTCAGAAACTTGTAATGACGTTTCTAATAGTTTAGGGTGACGTTTTCGGTAACCTAGGTTACTAGTTTGGTTGTTCTCTTGATGTTGTTACTTCCGATGTATTGATGAACATTGAATTCTCTCTCTCGCATACGGAAAGATTTTGGGTTTCACCTTGTGGGTTTTGCCCTGGCCTCAAGCCTAAATTTCTCTGTCTTTTGTCTCATTGTCTCATGGATATCTTTACTATTCTTTCATGCTTAAATAGTTGATATTTTCTTTCGTATAACTGCTTAATGATATTGAATGCTATATGAATTTTATTAATGCATATTAATCATTGGAAGTAGTTATCTAGTGAAGAAAAGTTGTTCTAGCTTGTTTGCCCTAGATTTCTCAACGTAGAGTACCACCCTGAGGTTTTTGTTTAAGTCCGTATAAGGCCTTCTTCAATATGCAGATGTGGGACTCCCTCCCATGCACCTCAAGTCTGCGAGGTTGCACAAAATGCAATTCTTCCTCAATCATGCCATTGAGCAAGGCAGTCTTCACATCCATTTGGTGTATCCTCCACTCCATCTCTGAAGCAATAAAAATGATCGCCCTGATAAATGCATATCTGACGACAGAGAAAAATGTCTTCTCATACTCTACTTACTCCTTCTGGGAGAACCCTCTAGCCATGAACGTCGCTTTGTACTTCTGGACACTGCCATTTGATACCTGTTTGATTTTATAGATCCATCGAGAAGTGACCACTAACTTCCCTTCAGGCCTTGGTACAGTCTCCCAAACATCATTTCTCTTGATGGAACTATACTCTCCATCATGGAATCCTTCTAACACGCTGATCTGCTGTCTCCTCATAAGTAGAAGGCTTGAAATGACTGATGTTGCTTGTCAATGCCAAATAAATGGATAATTTGGCTGGTGGTCTACTCTTCCTAAAGATCTCGCTAAGAGCCTCTACATGCACCTTGGCATCCCATAGGCTCTGCTCAGGCCATCTTGGCCTCGTCCTGGTAGAGCTCGAAGGAACATCTAGCTCCTCTTGATCTGAAGGTCGTGCCCCTATTGCTGGTGCTACTAGTCCCCACTCAACCTTCGAAGCTTCTCGCTCCCGATCCTCTACCATTGTCATATTTGCCCCACTTGACCTCCTAAAGGTCCCAACCTCCTCAAATCTGACATCCCTCCTAACCACTATCTTCCTCTGTCCTAGAATGTAGACCATATCGGCCTCTACAGTCTCATGGTATCCAACAAAAATGTCCCTCTCTGATGAGGGATCCAGTTTAGTCCTCTTCTCTCAAAGAATGTGGACATACATTAGACTACTGAAGTTGAGCAGATGACTCACCTCCAATTTCACTCCTATAAAATCCCCATCAGGAATCATGTCCTCCATTGCCCTATGAGGACTACTATTTTGCAATTATATAGCCATATTACATACCTCTGTCCACAAGAACATAGGCAGATCCTGATCATGGATCATGGCCTTGGTTGCTTCGACTATACTCTTGTTCTTCCTCTCTGCCACTCCATTCTGCTGTGGATTGTAGGCTATTGTCAACTCTTTCTTGGTTCCTACCTCCTTGCAGAACTTTGTAAACTTGTTGGAGGTGTACTTTCCCCCATTGTTTGATCTTAGGACCTTGATGTTCTTCCTATCGTGGTTCTCCACAAGAGGTTTGAATTCTTGAAATCGACTAAAGACCTCATCCTTGGCCTTCAAGAAGTAAATCCATGTCCGCAAAGAATAGTCATCTATGGATGTCACAAAATAATTGCATCCCAAGATAGACTCCATTAACATAGGACCACAAATGTTGGAATGCACCAAATCCAACACACCCTTGGATTTGGTCTCACTGCTAGAAAATGTTGCTTTGGCCTGCTTGCCAAGTGCACATCCCTTACACACATCATCATGCTCTATATGGAACTCTGGAAAACCATTGACCATCTCCCTTAATAACAGTAGAGTCCTGTATTGTAAATGTCCCATCCTCTTGTGCCAAATCTCACTTTCGCTGTCATTGGCAGTACTATGTACTAGGGCTTTCACTAGATGTCACTGCTATGAACTAGGGTTTCACTAGCTGTCCTCTCAACATTTACAAGTTATTCTTCCTGCTGCCTATAATTCGCTTCATGCTAGGATCAACCCCTTTTGTTTTGATGGCTACCTCACCTCTCGTGAAACTGACCTCAAGTCCTATGTCCTCCATGGTTGAAACTTGAAACTAAGAGCAAATTCTTTTCCAACCCAAGTGCATACATTACCTCCTTCACCTCTATAAGACTTCCTGAGTCTAGCTGGAGCTGTATACTTTGAATGCCCTCTATTTCATACTTGTTGTTGTCACCGAGCTCCACATGTAGATCTTTGTGCTCCTTGGCCATATTGGTGAATATATCACGAGATCCCGTCGCGTGACAAGATGGTCCACTGTCCACAAACCACACCCCTCTTGTAATGGTGCTAGAAAGACAGGATATTAGAGCAAATTTCTTCTCGAATGTTTCCGCCAACTCATCCATCTGTGTAGATGCAACTGCGGCGGTCTTCTCCTTGCCTTTCTTCTTGTTTAGACACTATTTGACATAATGACCAAATTTATGACATGCAAAGCACTTGACTTATCTCATGTCTTTCTTCTCTTGTGAAGGTGCTCCTCTACTCTAGTTTTGCTTGGCTTTACCCTTGCCCTTCCTTGCTTGCCCAACAAGAGAAGGTTCTCCTCATCTCCACCTTTGCTCTGTCCACCAGTGATTGATTCCTCCCAAATCTCCTTTTGGGTGAAATCGTCCCATAATTTGTCCCAATTAGGAAGCTTATCTTGGGCTAGGATACCTGTCACAAATGTAGACGACTGCTTGGTACACCCTTCAATGCTACTTTTACAAGCTCCATCTCATCCACCTCTTCCCTAACAGTTGAAAGTTCATCACAAACTTGCTGAATCCTTGTGAAGTATGAGGCCATAGTCTCAGATCTGTTCATCTTAATGCTATTCAACTTCTCCCTCAACACCATCTTTTTGTTTTGGTTGTCACTTTGGTACAACTTTGTCAAGGCTGTTGACATTTTATTGGCTGAATCCTTCTTTGTTATGTGAGGGATTATGTGATCCTTCACGTAATGTGTGTCTTCATCCCTCCTTTTGGCTTATTTTATAATTTCATTAAGCACTTCATGGAGCACCCTTGCATTTGGAGCCTTGCTTGTGGACAACATCACCTTGGATCTTGACATGTGTACGTTTGGACTGTAGCACTCACATGTGCCAAATTACATGTGACCTCTCTCTCTTATAACTTTATGTGTGCTTGATCTCTCTCTCACATAAAGTTGCTAGGGTTTTTTGAGGTTATTGGAGTATCTTGAAGACTAGGGTTAGGTTATCATCCCTTGGAGGTTTGAGGGTTAGGGTTTTGAGATGAAACCCTAGTCCATACTTGGTGAAAAAGAAGAAGAGGAGGAGCCATCTTGCTTTGGAGGACTTGCTTGAGTGAATCGTGCTTTTTGTGTCTCTTTGGTTGAGCTAGGGTTTATTTGTTTTCCCTAGTTAGGCATTTGGAGAGCTAGTGGATTGTGGGATTTACATGAACTTCATTTTGTGGTATACATCCATGCCCATCATCATGCTGTACCATAGTACTGTACCATGCTGCTGCATCCATCACATCATGCTGCACCTCTTTGCATTATGCAGCACCTTATTATGTTGCAGCATTCATCATCATGCTGTCTTCAAACTTTACTTTCATCAAACCATGAAAGAGTACAGATACACACACACACACATATATATAACTGATATACATTGCAAGAAGGCAGATCCATATACTGTCCTCATCTGAAGTCTTTCCTCCGAGAGATCATCTTGCTGCGGCTAGGTGTCTTCAGATTGCTGTAGATAACTCTTCAGAACAGTAATATAGGATTGCTGTAGATAACTAGGACAGCGAATAGCCTTCCTTTTGACAGTGTTAGATAGGCTGTATATATGTCTCCTCTTTCTGTTAATATATCTTCTCACAAGCCTGCGGCTAGGGCACATTGACAGCGGATTTAGGGTCTCATAGATCAGTGTCATAGGGTCTCTTAGACCTGTGCTTAGGACTTCATAACTGCGTTTAAGGCAGCTTCATCATGAACAGCGTTTAGGGCAGCTTCATTATGGACAGCGTTTAGGGCAGATTTATTGTGGACAACATTTAGGGCAGCTACATTTTGAACAGCGTTTTAGGGCATCATTTCCATGATTGCGTTTTAGGGCATCATTTCCATTAGGGCAGCGTTGTCTTCTTAGGATCTCTCCTCCCACCAAAACTCAAGACAAGTGGAGAGGAAGAGATCACAAGAAGTGTGTGTACAAATGACCTTCAAGGCACCTCTATTTATACTAAAACGTTGAGCACAAGTGGGGGCAATTTGGTTGCTGGGCGACCTTGACGAATTGTCCCATAACACAAATAAATTCATATCTCCATGGATACTTGTCGGAATCGGATGATCTTTAGATCAATCTCACACCTCTGGACGAGAGGAATCCAAGAAAAATATCAGCTGCCATAAATAAGATGACCCACATGGAGTTTGGCCCTAGTTGCCAATTTTAATAGTTCAAGGCCAATGTCTGAAGAGTTTAGGAAATGTTGAAGCAACGAGGTCTCCCTTACACTGCGGTATTGCTTGCGAATTTTGAAGGAGTTGATGGTATTAGATTGCTACCTCGTTTCTAATATGATTGACATATAAAATTGAAAAGTGGTGCAGGTGCCTTTAAAGAAAGCAGATGTAAGACAATAGAGATAGATTATCATGCAACATCTCTCTTTGTATATGTTGATCATATCACACTCTTGGTGATTTACTGTAACTATGCTGCCAGAGAATATAATTTTACTATTTCGTTATCAGTAAAAAGTTTAATGTTTGTATATCTCCATGGAAAACATTCAGTATATTTGAATGGTTGTGTTTTACTTTATTTTTGATATTATATTTATGATATAAAATTAGATTTTTTAAATATTTATGGTGTTTAAATGGTGTCAAGTTTTGGATATCTAAATTTAAATTGCTAGTTCATATGGTGTACAGTCTCACCATAGCATGCTTGGTTATCATAATTTGTTTGTTAGTATTGCGTGCATAAACTTATGATACATGATAGATATTTTTATATATAAATGACATTTTTGTCTTGGTTGTGCATGGTTACCACTAGCACAGATCTATCTTTCAGATCTTATATGCACTGAGAGGCTTAAAAACTTGATGTCATCCTCAATGATTTTACACCTAAAAGAGACATCTAACCACACCAGGTGGGTGTGAAAACATTGAGGTTGGAACCTTCAGTTTTACAATACCTCACTGCATATAATATGTGTTGCATTAAGATGGATCTATAATGGGTTTAAATTATAATGTGACTGTTATGCTGGTTGTTATACTGGCAAGTCCTGAGCATAGATCCAGGGATAAATGCTAAGCATAGGTAGTGAATAAAGTAGCACTAATTTAAATGTCTACGGTGAGTAGTGAATACTTTCACAGTACTAAAATTGTTGTGCTTTACTAATTTTCATTTTCATTCTATTTTCCTAATTCTTCTACTTTAGAGAGATAAATTAAGTTTTGTTTAAATCTGTGGAAGCTACAGTATAGGAATCAACCTTGGAAATGAACTACGTTTACTGATTCTTGTTGCTTGTAACGATTGAATCTGGAAACTATGCAGGTTGTTAGTGAACATGGGCATATCTTGAAGTGCAGCCATTACATGCCACACCCAATACCTCAAGGCAGAACATTACCATGTGTAATTTATTGTCATGGAAACAGGTGATAAACAAGTCAGATTTGGAAGATGTGTGTTCTTTAGTGGGTTCACTTTTTGTTATTAGTTTTTAATTAAGCAGCAATATGGTGGGTTCACTTTTTGTTATTAGTTTTTAATTAATCAGCAAAATGGGGCAAGGTATTAACATCAATCTTACCAAAATGGGGCAGGGTATTAACATCAATCTTATACGAGTATATTTATCTATAGGAAACTGTATTTCCTGCAAAGAACACATTTTGATACATTTTTATCCTTTCATATTTTTGACAAAAGCATGATGCAGAAGATCAACAATGAAAGGATTAAACCCTAAAAAACACGAAGAAACTGATATTGGACTAGTATGCAAGTCTTTATGTTTTCCAACCCAAATCGAAGTGGAAAGACAAAAACTGCTAGAAAGGTACACAACACAATGCATGGAGATGATCCTCCATTTTACTACATGGAACATTCTGTCATTCTTTTGGAGTACATCTATTTCCTGAAAGAATCAGAATTTTTTCAACTGATATTGCTTTTCCTGAAGTGGGGGATGCAGCAAAACAAGAGATGGAATTACAATGGTATCATTCAGCTGATCATAATTGAGTGGTATATCGGATGGGTTCTGCTTACCACTTTTCCTATAAATTGTCATGTCCATAGTGCAAATTTGCCATGTCACAAACACTTTTCTCTGCAGCAGTATGCCCTCCTTTAAGAATTTAAGAAATAGTATACATGTTTGAACTTTGAAGTATAACTTTTTTTCTGGAAATAATAGCTATTCATTGACATTGTGATTTGCTTTGAATTTCACTTAGTTTCAGTGGTAGGGCAGATGGTCCTTCATTATGCTAAATTAGAGGAGTGTGTCTCAAGTTGTTCCAGATTAGCTGATTTAGAGGAAGCTGTCTCAGTCTGTTAGTCTGTTAGCTAATTTGTAGCAGATTGTTATTCCAAATGTTGATTTTTCACTAGTCCTCTAAACTGATAATTGTTTCTAATGATTTTTCGTAGTTGGATCTTTTCTTACATTTATTATTCATCATAAACAATTACACAGAGAACTTCAACAGTAAAACAAAATGTGAGATGATCATAAAGAGACAGCCACACAAGAAGACCAGAATTTACCTCAGGAAAAGTCACATGGGGGAAAACCCAGCAATCCTTTCCTTATAAAATCAAGTCAACAAGAGAGACATCTAAGTCAGGGTGATAGACATACTGACCATCAAGACGACAAACCAGCAAACCACCAAGATGCCAAGTCAACCCTCCTCCAAGACTCCTCCAAGTCAAACTCAGTCAAGGTCTAAACTAGGCCTCCAATAGGAGGCGGAATTTCGGCCTTGTCTCTCCACAGAAATTTGGCCAGATTACAGAAAAGTTTCATTTCCTTCAACACGTGTGAGCTGCAGCAGAGAATACTTCCACATGTTCGAGCCTCTTTCTCTTCTTGTTTGACTTGGTCAACTTCTCTTTGATTTCAGCCTATTTCCTTCACTTGGGAGCAGATGTATTTGTCTTATGCGTGAGTCGAATTGTATGTCTCATGGAGGAGGAACGAATGCTTATATATAGTCATCCAGGAGGGTCGAATGGGTGCTTCCAAGGGGCCAGGCCGAATTGAACAGGAGGGGCTGACTTGGTCATCTTGTGGAGCCATGATACATAACACACATTCAAATTTTCGAATTTTGTTTGACCAATACAAATATAATTTTCTTTTGAGCATGAAGAAAATGTTTTAATAATTTCTTTTTGACACTAGCATGAAGAACATGCTTATAATAAATGCATAAATGATGAAAATATACATTATGAAGACCAACCATAGTTACAAAATTGAACACTCCCTCTTAACTAGGGAGGTATTCATAATGACTATCAAGATGTTCTCAAGTTGACAATTCTACAAGGAAGGTTCAAGATTAAGATAAGCATCATCATCAATATCATAATCACTGGCATCAACCATACATAATCAAGGTTCACCATCAAACAACCATAGACATCGTCTAGGTGAAACATCAGAGGCTTCATCATTGATAAACAAGCTCACTCTAGAAAGAGATCAACGCATGATGCTAGGAGGCTCCAACTCAATTGAGTAGCCTCTAGGACCATACTCCATCGAATGTCAACTGAGACAGAGAGTATGTCCTTTGCCGGTCCATTCTCCCCAATTCAAGTCAATGTACTTGACACATGGATAACTTCCCTAATTCTGGTCAAAGTACTTGACACAGGGAGAATGTCAGTCCATCAGACCATTCTTCCTAATTCAGGTAAATGTACTTGACACATGGATAATTTCCCTAATTCAAGTCAAAGTACTTGACACAGGAAGAATGTCAGTCCATGATGCTATCTAATATGTCAAACCGTTCTCCCTAATTCAGGTCAACGTACTTGACACAGGGATAATTTCCCTAATTCAAGTCAAAGTACTTGACACAAGGAGAAGTTATATCCATGATGCAATCTCATTAGCTCTCCCTCTCAAGGAGAGAGACATTCTCCACAAGCTGTTAATTTTCTTGGAACTCTGCAACTACTTAGATGAACCTTTTGCAAATCAAGGCAACTGAAAGCTGAAACCAAGTTTAACTTTCACCAAGATACAAAGTTTCTTAACATCCAATAAGCAACGGAAAAATACTTGCGATAAAACACATGCACCCAAATGGGAAAACCTACATTCGTTGTTGTGGGCTTTTTATTGATTGTTCTTTGAGCAAATAGATCTTTTACAAATTCGATCTGCTGCTACTGCAACCAACAAATAGCCTCTGAGAATCTAATTTCCTAGCTCCATAATTGCTCTCGGCCTTGCCTTGATCACTGCTCTCGGCCTTAGTCCTACCTATTGATCTCAACTTGCATACACAATTGCTTACTGCTGAAACTAATCTCATCTTGCTCCTCGAATTCCTGATCTTAGCTCCTCAACCAATGCGCACTGCCAACAACAAAGAACGATCAATCTAGTGCCTTTGCCATTCTCTTGCCTTAATAGAATTTTGATCTGTAACGACCCATCTCGAATTAAAGGAAGCATAAGATATTAGCATGCATGCGAGGCATGCATATGATAACTACATATGCATGCATCGCCTGTATTGTACTAGTATACATATTGGTTAATATCATTAAAATGTGTCTATATTTAGGATAATGAATTAACTAGTGAAATAAATACCCAACTTACAAGAACATAGTGAGATACTTGACCATAATATATGTATATAATTCTATTATATAAAATAAAAATAAATGCAATGTTTAAACTAAATACAAAGATATTATTATATATTATATATTAAAATATCTAACAAAAAGAAACTATATATGAAATTAAAGGAAATTAACATATAGAGAAGTATATCTATGTATTAAAGTGTGATTTAAAATAGAGCCATAATATTATAAAAGAATAACTTAATATAAACGAAAGGAACCATAACATAATAAAAGGGATATATAAAGGGAAGTATTTTTATAAGTCGGTAACCACTTCCACACACTTCTGAAGTTATCCAATGAAAGACGGTGGAGAAATTCAAAGTGGTGGAGTGCGAACCTCCCCAATATAAGAGGAGGTAAGGTATTGTAGAGAAAGAAAATGAAAATTCTGATACAGAGGTAGACGAAGGAAGAGTTTTGGAGATTTAGAGGGATAGAAGGAAATTCTAACCACTGATAAAAAGAAGTTTGAGCTCAATTGTTCTTGATGCTTTTGGGCACAGGGGCCAGAGTGTTGGAATTTTGAAGTATTCTGGAGCTGGCTACCGAGGTTGTGCTCAGTTTGGCAGGGAGGTTTTGGTCTTTTGGTAATGGGAGCGGGAGTGGGAGCAAATCAAAAGCATCTTCAACCACAAAAACCCCAGGTAGGTACTCAACATCAAATTGATAAATTCTAATATTGGTTCAAATTCTTGAGACCTTATATAGGATTACCGGGAGGGATGAAGGGCGATGAGGGCGGAGTAGAGGGCGAAAACTAGGGTTCTGCAGCAACAATCAGGGCAGGATTCGCGGGACGAGGGAGCCTACGAGGGAGGTCTCCAGTGAAGAATTCGAATAGTCAAGGAATCCTAAGTACGAAACAGGGGTTTTCACAAGGCATGGAGAACTGAGGGAAGTAATGGAGAGAGGGAAAGGGAGGGGAGAGATCCCCTCCTTCAAAAACGTAGCAGCAGGTGAAGCGAGTGGGAGTAGGACTCAGAATAGGGTAAGGGGAAGCAGCAGAGAGGCACCAGTCCTCGGGAACCAGTGGCAAACCAAATCAGGAGGTCGATGTTTGCCAAGGGCACAGGAAAAACCCAGGTATGTAATTCCTAATAACAAACTTGAGGAATACAGATGCTATATGAGAGATCACGCGTTAATCTGCAAATTTATAGGATTTTGGCCTACTGAGAGGGATTTAGTGAAATGGATCCAACAGCGCTGGAAGCCAAAAGGACATATAGATTTAAAGCTGGGGGCGAAAGGGTTTTTTACAGTAATCTTTGCCAACTTGGAAGACAAGGAGAAAACCTTCGAGGAAGGGCCATATTTCATGAATAATGCAGGATTGTTTATGAGGCATTGGGAAGAAAGATACAACCCAGAGAATGAGAGAATGCTTGCGGCCCCTATATGGGTCAGACTATTCGGATTACCGGTCGAGTTTGGGACCCGGACATTCTTGAAGGTATTGGTAACTCTATTGGGACCTTTGTCAAAGTGGCTGAAACAACGAAGAGGGGGAAGTATACGTCTTATGCCAGAATATGCGTATATATGAACATATCAGAGCCACTACCAGAATACATAGAGTTAGAATACCAGGATGAGATCTGGCAACAGCCTCTGGACTATGAGCATATTCCCTTCAGGTGCAGACGGTGCCATGAGTATGGTCCCCTGATCAGGCAATGCCCACAGAATAGAGAAGAGGAAACCATTAAAAAACAAGAAGAAGAACAAACAAGGGCAGAGAAAACAGAGGATGGTCAGGTAGGATTTCAGGAGATCAGCAGAAAGAAGAGATCAGGGAAAGAAGGAGAAAAACCACAGGAAAAACCGCAGGCCATAGTAATAGAAAGCTAGAACAAATTTCAAGTCCTGCAGGAAAATGAAGATGAGGAATCGGATGCAATGGATGAGGAAGACGAGACCGACAGAGTTCCAATGGAAGTGGGTAAAGAAACAAGGGAGGAGAACACAACAGTGGTTGGAGAGAATGAAGAGGAGATGGGAGTATCTCCTGAAATAACCTCCGAACAAATCCAGGTAGGCTCTGGGTCACAAAATGATTTAGGGACAGAAGAAGAGAAAATTATGAGGAAGCTGATACAGGAATGGAAAAACCTTGACGAGAGATTTATACCAGAAACCCAAAAACAGTGATTCAAGGATACATTCCAAAAATACAAAGAAAAAAGAAACAAAGCAGGGGAAGAGATAACAGGGCAAATAGGAGAATATGAAAGTAACAACATAGGATTGGAAGGTACTGGCAAAGGAGGACGGAAGAGGGGAAGAAGAACCCTAAACGAGACAATTCAGGCTGTAGGGGAGATTCTGGTTAACTCAGGCAAGGTTATACCTCTATCGGAGGTATTCCAACAACCACCCAAGAAGTTATAAATGATAATTACAACCTGGAATATTAGGGGTCTCAATAGTAAAGGAAAACAGAGGTATCTAAAGGAGAGACTAAGAAAGGATAAACCAGGAATCACAATAATCCAAGAAACAAAGATCACTATGCAGCAGATGGAAAGGATAATTAAAAAACTCAAAATTCAGTACGAAGTTATGGGTCAGGATGCAATTGGCACTGCAGGAGGGTTAGCAATAATGTGGAACCCGAAGGAGATAATTTTTGAAAATTGGACCAGTCTACCCAAAATCCTAACTGGCTCCTGTAGAGTGATAGGATTGACAGAAAGAGTCCTCATTTCAGGGGTTTATGGACCTCATACAGCAGGGGATAGAGAAAGATTCATAAAGAATGTGAAGGAAGTCAGAGGACTCTACCCAGAAATGCCATGGATAGTAGGAGGAGATTTTAATTTGATCAGAACACTGGATGAGAAAAAGGGGTGAATAAGGAGGACAGATCAGTTTATGGAAATGTTCAATGACATGATTGCCGATCAAAGGTTAGTAGATATACCAGCCATAAATGGTATATATACATGGGATAACCGTCGAGGAGGAAAAAACTAGATCGCCTCCAGATTGGACAGGTTTCTAGTATCTGAGTCGATCATGAACAAAGACGTATTTCTGGAAGCAAAAATAATGCCAGCCATTGGTTCAGACCATTGGCCAATAAGGTTGGAGATAGATATTAAGAAAAACTTTGGAAAAAAGCCGTTCAAATTTGAATCCTTCTGGCTAAGGAATCCTCAGTTTTTGGAAAAGGCAGAAGAATGGTGGACTCAAAGCACACTGCAAGGAAAAGGGAAAATGCACACTTTCCAGCTAAAACTAAAGGAATTGAAGGGGAAGATTAAAAAGTGGAATAGGGAGGAGTTTGGGAACATAATGGAGGAGAAACAGAGATTAGAACAGGAAATGGAAGAAATCCAACAAAGAATAATACTTGAAAGGAGGTCTGAGGAAAGCTGCAAGGCAGAAGAAATCCTAATAAGTAAACTGGAGGAGAGAAGGAAGCAAGAGGAGATCCTATGGAGACAGAAATCCAGGATCAACTGGTTAAGGGAAGGAGAAATAAATACAAAATTCTTCCATCAGGCCATGGTACAACATAGACAGAGAAACAGGATTCTATCCATAAAAAACGAAGCAGGGCAAAGGGTAATAGAGCAAGAAGGGATCGAGAAAGTCTTAGTTGAGTATCGTAAAGACATCCTGACCGAACCTCAAAATGACCGAACAACAACAATTGAGAAGATATGTAAAGAAATCCCCAAGCTGGTTACAGAGGAACAGAACAAAGCCCTGATGTGCGCGGTGACTATAGAAGAGTTAGAGGAAATAGTGATGAACATGAAGAAAGGAAAGGCCCCAGGCCCGGATGGGTTTACAACGGAATTCTTTCAAGCAGGATGGAGATTTCTGAGTAAAGAGATTTTGGAATTGGTTGAGGAATCACGTTTGAAGCAGAAGGTATGGCCAGCGTTAAACTCAACCTTCTTCACTTTAATCTTCAAGAATGCCAACTCAGATAATGCGCAGGGCTTTCGCCCAATTGCTTTATGTAATGTCATTTATAAAATCATTGCCACATTGATAGCAAAAAGGCTAAAACCCCTTCTGGCAAATCTAATCTCCCCAGAACAAACAGGGTTTGTCGAGGGAAGACAAATTCTCGACGGATTAGTGGTCACGCAGGAAGTCATCCACACCATCAAAGAAAAGAAGCAGAAAGGAATGATGATAAAGTTAGACTTGTTTAAAGCGTATGACAGACTGATCTGGAATTATCTCAAAAGAGTCCTAGAGTCATTCGGGTTCAATAATAGATGGGTAGATTGGGTTCTCAGTATGATTTCAACGCCGAATTCCTCAATTCTAATTAATGGTATACCTTCATCTCCCTTTAATGCCTCAAGAGGAATTAGGCAGGGGGATCCTCTCTCGCCCTTCCTATTTATTCTGGCGACAGAGGAGTTAGGAAGGCTCTTCAAAAAGGAACAGAGGGAAAGAAGAATCAAAGGGCTTAAGCTATGGGGAAGCAATATTCCAATCACCCATCAACAATTCGTTGATGACACAATGCTGTTCTGTGAAGCAACAGTAAAAGAAGTTAGGGGTATAAAAAGGATCTTAGACACTTTTATGGAGGCCTCTGGCATGGAAGTAAACAAGGAAAAATCTTGTACATTTGTGTTCAATACCCTGGATTCAATTAAAGCCCATCTTACAAGGACGTTAGGATTCAGACAAGGAGAGCTACCAACTAAGTACCTTGGAAATCAGATTGATTTTCATCCAACCAGAATGGTAAACTGGCTTCAGGTTATAGAGAAAATCAAAAATAAAATGGCAGGATGGGCGTTTAGAACCTTGAACATAGCGGGGCGTATTGTCCTGGTTAAATCGGTTCTACAAGCAATACCCATTTATCCTCTGTCCATAATAGCGGCTCCCAAAGGAGCTTGTTCCAAGATAAAAGAGCTATATACTAAATTTATTTGGGGAGGCCCTAATCAACAGAGGAAATGGGCCTTAGTTTCCTGGAAACATCTGTCAAAAAGGAAGGAGGAAGGAGGCCTTGGTTTGAGAGACCCAAAAATGATAAACAGAGTGATGGGCGCAAAATTATGGTGGCGGTGGATGAGAGGGGGCAATGATCTTTGGAAAAGGATATGGACGCATAAGTACAATATGCCAAGAACTACGGAAGAAATCATAAGGGTGGAAGAGATCCCAAAAGGATCTTCAATTTGGAACCTGGCCAGTCAAAATAGAAATATAATCAATAGTCATGCGTTCTGGGAAATAAGAGGAGGAAGAAATGCTAGGTTCTGGGAGGAAGGGTGGCAACAGAGAGACAGACTAGCCAATATACCAATTCTTCAGAACATACAACAAAAAGCAATTAGGGAAGGAAAGAGATACGTTGAAGATTTCTGGAGAGAGGGAGAGTCAGAAGGTATATGGAGGAAATGGCGAAAGCCAGAAGAATGGATGGAAAACATCACCTAGGATCAACAAAAAAAATATGAGAAAGAAGTGGAAACAAGGAAGATAAAAGTTAGGAATGGGGAAGATATTCTGAGGTGGGGGAAATCCACGAAAGGGTCCTTCACGGTTAAGGAAGCATACTATCTGATCGGAACGCAGGAAATGATGGACATAAACCCGGAATGGAAAACCATATGGGATGGTAAATGGTGGCCTAAGATTTCTTTATTTGCGTGGCTGGTAGGCAAAGAAAAGATATTAACGTGGGATAATATCCAAAAGAGGGGTCTTCATGGGCCCTCGAAATGCTGTCTGTGCAATAAGGAGAACGAGACCCAGAACCACATCCTGAACAATTGTTGGTATGCAGAGAAAATGTGGAACGAGACCAGAAATCTCTATGGTAAGGAAAGAAGAGACCCCAGGGATATAAAAAGTACCATCTTCACATGGAACAAGGAAAAATTCAACAGTAAAGTCATTAAAAGGGCATGGGACTTGACAGTGGGATTCACGATTTGGTTCCTTTGGAAAGAGCGAAACCGAAGAATTTTCATTGGGAAACATATAGAACCAGAAGAAACATGGAAGGGTATTCTAAGAGCGGTTAAGGAAACAATCCTAGCAACGGATTGGAATGAAGAGGAGTGGAAAACGAATCAGGAGGAGGGACAAATTCTGGCAAAACTAAACTTGAAATATGAAATGGTTCATCCCAGAAAAGAGAGAAGTTAGAATAAACAGGCGGAAAGCCCTGACCAATTCAATTACCCTAAAGAGAACTTCATCAAATTGAACTTCGATGGGGCCTCCAAAGGGAACCCAGGTAATGCAGGCTTCGGGGGAATCTTCAGGGACAGTAAGAGAAGCATCAGATGGATCTACGCAGAGTGGGGAGGAGAAATGACAAACAACGAAGCTGAACTCTGGGCAGTTCATCAGGGATTAAGGATAGCAGCGAGGAATGGATACAGGAACCTAGAGATAGAAGGGGATTCTCAGTTGGTAATAGAGATGTTGAGAAAACTTAACAATGGAAAAAACTGGGAGCAGATCGTGAGCAGCTGGAGGACGGCTGGGGTAGTACAAGACATAGGAGAAATCCTCAAGAGTTTTGATTACCTGATAATCAATCACATCCGGAGGAAAGGAAATAAGGCGACGAAATTCCTTGCCAACTGGGGGAGTAATGATCAGTTAGGGAAGGTGGACAACAATTGGCAGAATGAAGCGGAGAAACCGAAGTGGAAGGAGCTGGGCACTATATTAAATCAAGACCATGAGGCAGCCACGTACCAACACGAAGGAGCATAAGAGATCCCCGAGTGGGAAGAACTGGACGGTGGGCGAAGGACAGAGGTACAAGCGGGTGGGAATAATGTCCATTATAGGAAAAGATCAGGTAATGATGGCCCGATGCAGCCAGGCCATTAAGAGGATGGACAGTTCAAGGAGGAGAGCTAGGGGAAAAGAGAGGATGAGAGGTGATCAGGACGGTCGGTCAGATGGAAATAGCAAGCCCGCACGCTTAGGTAAGGGTCGACAGGACAGGGACGGTGACCGGAGGAACAGGTGGCAAGAGGACCGCGCTCGCATCACAAGGGAGAGACGGAGAAGAAAGGTGCACAAAGGCGAAAGGCTTAATAAATACCACAAGAACAGAGCGGTTCGAAGGCGATTAGGAAAGAGGAGAGCAGCGAGGAGGACAAATTCAGAAGGCAGAGCGAAGCAGGGGGAGGAGATTAAAGCGGAGACGAAGGATAGGATGGAAACCAGAAAGCGAGGGAACAACAGAGAGACCGAGGCTACTGAAAGGGCTATTAAATGGAGCGCCCAGGATAAAGGAAAAGCCCTGGAGCAGGTCGCGAGAGACGCAGTTGTGGAATCGGATGACAGTGAAAAGGAGGTCGAAATTTTAGGCCTGGAGGAGAAAAAATGCCCTCAGTCATGGCGAAACGAGGAAGAAGAGGAACCTCTAAATCAGAGGGCAGACAGGAGCGTACAGGGATCGAAGGGTGGAGACGAGGTGTTCATGGAGATATTCAAGACGAAGGCAAGGAATACGACCCAAGTAGGCGGACTGTGATAGGAGAGGGTAGTAGAAGACGGGGTAGGGGAGGCCGAAAAGGACAGAGCAGCAGAGGCAGGGGAAGAACAGGGAACCAAAGGGGGGAGGAGGCTTCGGCTAACGGAAGGAAAACCAGGACTTCAGCGGGGAGGAGAGTGCAGCTGGCTGAGTAGGCCTACTACCAAAACACCAACAAAGGAGTCAGGAGAATTATTCAGCGTTTAGAAGAGGAGGTCATGCAGGAACAATCTGATCCAGAAATGGAGGATTGGGTCTATCTCCTTCCGGACCCGGGCCAAACTAGAGGCCGCATGACCCTGTACAAGCAATCTCTGCATGTGTATTGGGTCATGAAGAGATTACTAGCTAAAGCCATGGAGCAAGTTGCAATGGAGATGCCTGAGCTCTCCCAGGGGATTCCTACTCTCAAGAAGGAGTTGAAGAACATCCAGATGATCCTCCTGATGCAGGACAGACGTATGGATGAAATCCAATAGCAGCTTAAGCACCGTCACTATGAGCCCGAGAAGGATATGGACCAGCAGACAGGCAAGGAGACATAGTCTGGCTGATCTTAGCTTTTTGTTTTTTATATGAAGACTGTAGAAAGTAAATTGTATATCAAATTTTGTAATATGGAATATAACAGGAAGAGTAGGAGAATAGGTAGTCTCTTTGAATGTATTGTGCATATAGCATGGGCAAATAGACTCAAGATGTTTTATTTTTGGATGGCATTAAAGGACTTGAGATGGCCAAAATACCCGGTTTCCCATTGGGCGGGTTGAGGTCATTGCATTTTTGTAATGATTTTGACCTGATGAAATAGAAGAAGTAGCACCTCTGCAGTTTACAAAAAAAAATAATTCTTGAGACCTTATAGGCCCCACACACCTCCATTTTAAAATTCCTTTGTTAAATTAATGGCGTGGGTTTTATTATTATTGGGTAATGTTCGATATGGGTAACAATATCCTCTGACGACTTCCTTTAGCAGCCGCAACACTGTCGAGACCTACCTCTTTCTTCTCGGCCGTCTTTCTCTATGTTGAACAGAGTGTGAGACTCCCCCCCTATTTGTTTAGTGTACTGGACTTACACAATAAGAAAACGACCTGTTGTAGTCCTTGCATCGATGACCATACACTATTAATTTTCTCTATTAGATTTTGAATTCCATGAATTCAAATCTCCAGTCGCTGTTATCTTTTGTCTGCTCATTCGAATTATCGTGTAATTGTTTCTCAATTAATACATACACTACAACGAAGGGAATATAGACCACAAATGTCAAACGGGGGTTTGCGAAGAACAAAAGTTCTGTGCTTAATTATTTTGCCACTTATGAATTACTTTTCTACTATAGAAATTGTGTTATGGCCCAAAGAATTCCAAGAATGGCTAGTATTCAATTAAACCCAAATCAACCCACCGTCAAAACTAGACGTCCATCGGCCAAACAATGATACTATGGCTGTGACATGTTATATATGTGACATGATATATATTTTTATAATCGTTGACACGAGATAGGGATTTTGACAAAAAAAATTATGTTTGTATATTTTAAGTGAATACTGTTGGCTAAGACTGATAGTATAGAACTATCTATAGTAATGATGGAGCGGCTAGACTAGATAAGGGTTGGATTTTGGAATCAAAGCCACTCGTCTGTTGTGATGCTTTAAAAGATTTTACTTAATTGTTATAACATGGTAAGCATTACAGAACTTGTTGAAGGTTAGGGTAATTTTTTTTTTACTGTAATGAATTATAAATGATCTGGATATAATTTTTTGGGATTCAATTGCGTTAAGTAAGTTATTCATCTATGACCATTTCCATGAGAGGTAGTCGTAACTGACTAATTTCTCATGATTTTTGAATAGTCCACTTAGCACTCATTGCATCGGATGATGCTCACAGGGGTGAATAAGTGGGATTAGAGTGTCAATCATCACTTTTGGGGCTTGCACCCGGTAACTAGGACTTCTCGGAAGGTCACCCATCCTAGAGCGCCTCTGGCTCAAGCGCGCTTAACTGTGGAGTTTTCCCCACAATCAAGCCCGCTTAGCTTGCTACCCGATTTGCAAAACCTTAGCAAGTATTGTGCCTCATGAACCATTCAAGTAGGGTTCCCTTCACTCTTTTTTAATTTAAGTATAGCGGTTACCGTAGTGTATTATATTGGATATCATTTTTTGGGATTCAACTGCGTTAAGTAAGTCATTCATCTATGACCATTTCCATGAGAGGCAGTCGTAACTGACTAATTTCTCATGATTTTTGGCCTAGGGGTCACATTAATCATCCTTTTGGCCTAGGGGACACATTAATCATCCTTTTTTCTAGGGACATTATGTGTTTTATTAATGTCAAAGAGCTAAAGTACTTTTTATGAGTTGTGTACCTTGTATTTTAATATACTAAAGTCACATGTGTATTAAAGTGACTTTTATATTTTAAAAGTCACTTTATGAGAGAAAAAGTGACCATATTACTAAGACGTTAAAAAGTACTAGAAAGTGTTTTAAGTGAGGGGGGCCAACATGAGAAAGGGGTCAAGTGGGGGGACTTGATCTCAACCATTGATCTCATGGGATGAGATTTAATCTCAGCCCTTGATCATTAGGTTTAGGGTTTGCCTCACTAAAAGAAGACAAAAAGGGAGGAAAAGGAAAAAGTAGGCTCATTCATCCTTCACTCAAGGAAATGAGAAGAGTGTAGGAGAGCAAGGAGCAACCTACGGCAAGAGGACACCAAGGAGGCAAGTTTGCAGCTGAAGGAGAAGACTGAACAACAAGAGAAGTTCAAATCTCTCAGCTAACACTCAGGTACATATCCCAAGTTTCTATGGCCGAGTCCTGAAATTTTCGGGCTGCTGTTTAAGGCATTTTTGCAGGGGTTATACAGGTTGAGTTGAAGTCTTAACTTTCACTGGGTATAAGTTTACCTTCCAGGCCGAGATTTCTGCTACATACAGGCCGAGTTCAGGTCCAATCAACAGGAGAATACTGGGCAGAAAATTCCTGGGTGTGCAGGCCCAGAACAGATCTGTTTTGAATCTTGACAGCATTTTATCTGAAGGTGTAGCAGTCAAGTTTGGACAGGAACTCCTTGTGATTGAGGGTGTTTATTCAGCTGAGAACCATTTTCCAGGCAGAGTTATTGACTGATCAAAGGCCCGATTTCCAATGTTAGGGAGCAGAAAGAGATCTGAATCTCCTGTGTTAGGTAGTAGACAAAAGTCCAAATCTCCCGTGTTCAAGGAGCAGACAGATGTCTGAATTTTTGGTCAAAGAATATCAGAACGTGGAGCAGATATTCCAAGGACAATTCTGCTCAGTTTGACAGCAAATCAAGCCATGTCAGTTGCACATAAAACTAAGCCAAGTCTGTCTGAGTTTATGACATAGAGAGAGGGCTCAAATTTCTGTCTACTTGACCAGTGATATCTCCAAACAAAAGGGAGATAAGTATTTTTATTTCTGCTATGTAATATTTTCCTTAAAGGCAAACAAATTCCTTCTTGAAAACTGGTTTTTCCCTCGTGGGTTTTTCCAGGGTCATGTTGACCAAAAATAACTGTGTTCACTATGTCTATTTAATGTGTGTGTGCTTGTTCATTCATTTCCTATATCAGCTAAAAAGAGAAAGTATAGTAGTCCTTATGTTTCTTGTTGAATGCAAATTTAACACATTTATCAGTCACATGTTTTGATGAGTTTTGGGCATTAAACATTGCAAAGACTTGAAACTGGGTGGACTACAACATAACATAATTATGTACATAACTTAGGAAAATTGATTAATTAATGGGTATTAATTGAGAAAATTGATTTTTCTCTAGAGACTTCTGAAAAAGTGACGTGGTGGAGTCTAAGATGATCTGAGCCATCGATCATGATTAGATCTTGGCCGTTGATGCTCCAACGAGAGATTATAAGAGCAGGTCGAAGGGATTGGAGAAGACCCACATCAAGTGAGCAAGGCAGTTTGAATTACCCAGTTAGCAGTATTCAACGTAGTGCAGTTCGAGACAGGGAAGGAGATAGTCCCGTGGTTTGTAACAGTGAGAATTTCCAGAGAAATTCTCTCAGGAGGTGCAGTTCGAGACAGGGGAGGAGATAGTCCCGTGGTTTGTAGCAGTGAGAATTTCCAGAGAAATTCTCTCAGGAGGTTTTCTAGTGATCTAGAGTCGGGACAGGAGGCCAAATTATCTAATAGAGGAGGCTGTATTTAGCAGATCGAGTTAGCCAGATTCCCAGTGCGAGTTGCTAGGAGGATCGTTTCAGTTGCCAACTGCCGGATCAGTGTCTTAGAGGTAGAGCAGGTGGGTTTCAGAGGCAAAGGAAGGCAGGACGACTTGCTTGGAAGGGTTTCTAGGGAAAAACGAGTTTTTCTGAGGCTGCAGTGTGCATTTCTGGACAGAGGTGCGAGTGCTGAGAAGGTGTGGGAGTAGCCCAGAGGGGTAGATCGAGTTTCTGTGAGGGAATTTTTTTTCCCAGTCCATATCCAGTTGAGAGAAATAGCTGGAGCTAAGCCAGGAAGGCTAGCAGTTGTAATCCTTTATTTTTGCTGCATAATAATAAAACCCTCATCCGTTGTAGTGGTTTTTCCAAGGAATTTCGTCCAAAAATAATGGTGTCATTTTTATTTTGTGTGCATCTAATCCTCAATGTTGATTTTTTTATTTCTGCAGTGTAATTTTATTGTGAAGAATTGCAGTGTGAATTATTCGCCTTGCTGTTAATAATTAACAAAAGACAAATCAACTGTATTTAGTTAGGAGAATAATATCTAGTTGCTGTAGTTCAAGGAATTTTCACAAGAATGGAGTATAGATTTCCTTCAAACAAGAGGGCAGACCTTGGTCCTTCTTTTGTGATGAGATTCTGAAACTATGGGCATATAGGGCTAGTTGACAAATAAAGCCCTAGATTATGGCTTGAAACATAGAAGACTTCTACTTTATGGGCTACTCTTTCACAATAACTTTGATACCGTGTTGTGTTTTCAATAGTCTTATAAATTGATAATTGTTTCTTATGATTTTTCGTTGATTGATCTTTTTTACATTTATTATTCATCATAAAACAATTACACAAAGAACTTCAATAGTAAAACGAAATGCTAGAGGGTCATAAAGAGACAGCCACACAAGAACACGAGTTTACCCTGGGAAAACCCGCATGGGGGAAAAACCCAACAATCCTTTCCTTATAAAATCAAATCAACAAGAGGGACATCTAAGTCAGGGTGATAGACAAATTAACCAGCAAGATGACAAGACCAACAAACCACCACGATGTCAAGTCATCCCTCCTCCAAGACTCCTCCAAGTCAAACTCGGTCAAGGTCTAATCTAGGCCTGCAATAGGAGATGCTGAAATTTGGCCAGATTATAGAAATGTTCCTGTTCCTGCCACACGTGGGAGACTCTTTCTCTTATTCTTTGACTCAATCAACTTCTCTTTGATTTCAATCTCTTTCCTTTGCTTGGGAGCAGATGTATTCGTCTTATGTGTGAGTAAATTTGTATGCCTTGTTAGCACTCTGTAATTTTCCCTATGTTGGGGAGAGAAAATCATAGGTAACCACAAAACCACTTGTAAGCTAAAATCTAGCCCTTCTAGCTTTAGAGAGTGCTCTCTGTGTCTAGAATGTTCAATTACTCAGATGTTAGGCTAGGTATGGTGCTAAGTAAGGTATAATTTTCAAAGATTTGCTGGTAGGAAAGGAGATAGATCCATTAGGCATGGAGTCATGTCTACCTGATTATGTTTCCAGTGATGAACTGAAGAGAAAATGGAGCTTCTACAAGAACAAGGTAGGTAGTATCTTTGGAGTTTTTAAATCTAAATTCGTTGTAGGAGGGTGAGTGGAAGACAAATGGAAAATGACAAATAGAGCATCAAACACCAAGATGAATTCTAACTGTCGTTTTAGCAGAAAACATAGATGTCTAGCAAACTGAAAGAGAGAACTATTTGGAGTGAATTCTATATTAGTATTTTTGTTTAACTAAACAAGAGGATACATTTCAAAGCATGATTGTTATAGAAGATAACTTACAAAGGAAGAAAGCACATCTCCAAAGCAAACTAACACAAGAATCCCTGTAAATTACACTTCTGTCTTCATTCTGTTGGTGATGATACTGACACTGCAATGATCATGCCACATACCCCTTTCAAGCCTCCTTTTGCCAAAAATACAAAACATTCATCTCCACACCAAAAACCCTAACCCTAATGCTAGCTAGGGCACAAAAATGTTGTGATAGCTTCTTCTTCAAAAAATGTCTTACGAACCTCGGATTAACTGTGTTTGTAGGAGGGATTTTATGCAAAACATTATCACCTTTAACCTCAACCTCATAAACAAGCATACTCTAGGCAAAGATAAAAAATCAAAACTATGTTATTTCATCCTTTCCAATGTTCAAACTTTGTCTGCTTCAACCAATAGGTCCAACTTGCCTCTATCTTTCTCCTGCATCTCTCTTAACTGCTATTTGGTGGCTCTTAATTGTTTCCTCATAGAAAGATGTTGCCTGCATATGTTTTTCATTTGCCTGTGTAGTGGAAGGGACCTCTTCAACAAATATTTGGCATTGTCCATTATTGGTTGATAGATGTCCAAAAAAACACTCATTTGTTTCCTACCCATTTCATGCTGCTGTTTGAACTCAAAAATCTCCTTGTGAGCCTTCTTCAATTGCATTCTCAACTTGTTAAAGGTGTGCTTCCCCTCATCTATCTTTGTCTTCTCTTCTTGGATTTGCATCTTTCTAGATGAGGATCTGGTAACTCTAGCTGTTGGAACTTCTGCCTTCTTAATATCTTCTTTCACTACCTTTTCTTTGCCCTTGGATTTGGCAGCAACTAGTGCAGCCTTAGCCACTGGTTCATCTTCACTAGGTTGTAATGTCCCCATTTTTATTCTTCTTCATAGTACAACCAGGGTGGATTTCCAGGGCATGGGATGGCCAGGTCAGTGGAGTAGGTTTATGTCATCAGGGGTTCCGATAGAGTTTTGAGGAGTTTTCATGGGGTCCGATGACATTCACTTGACATATTCATCATTATGAGCAGTTCTACACATCTTGTTTTTGGTTCCGTGACTTTCTGATAATTCCTGTAAAACGGGGTTATTATTAGCATAACTTAATTAATTATTCTTGAGGTGGCATTTCCGAGAGATTAATTGATGGAACACATCAGTGTAATAGCCCGTTGGAACCAGAACGAGAAGATCTTCAAGATGGGGCACTGAGAAGTGACTTTTAGTGGCTGAAGAGAGCATGGTGGGCGATCTACCATTTTCCTTAGTTAAAAATGACTTTAATTAGTCACTTAATTAAGGAAAAATAATTAATTGGGAAATTTGGCCAAAAGTGACTTAAGTGAAATAAAATAAAATTAAAGTCACTTGATAAAGTCAATGGAGGAGCTTCTAAAACAATAATAAAATAAGATGCTTCTAGAGGCTTGGAGATCTATCTATCAAATCTATAAAAGAGGGGAGGAGGAGGACATTTGGAGACATCTTGGATTTGAGTATTGTTTTGTGGAGAGGTTTGAGAACTCGGTTCTCTACTTTAGCTGTAGCCCCAGGACAGAAACCCTTAGGTGATTCAGTGAGATTGGGCTAGTACCCATCTCCCCTTGGTGGATTCATTCAGAATCCACAGGTGTAGTGATCGTTTTCCTGTTTTAGTTTGGAGCCCAGAGGGTCATTCCTAGCTATTGTATTGGCATATATCTATATATAATAAAGTTGGATTTGTTTTTGCATTTCTCATTGTTCCTCGTGTGATCTTTTAATGAGATTTCTGTATAATTTGTGGGTGTATTGTTTCTATCAAATTTCCGGTGTTTGGGTTTTACGTGGCAATCTTCTGCTAAGTGAATGAAATTTTATTTGAAGGGTTTGTTCCAATGTTTTCTCATTTGGGACACTACAGTGGTATCAGAGTTGGTTTTCCTACCATCCTGAGGGTTTTAATTGCATATTATTCGAGGGTTTATATTGGAGGTTTTGAAAGAAAATTGTTTCTAGATAAAGCAAGATTAAATTCTTCTATTAGTCGAAGTTGTGATTTTGCTGCAATAAAATATGTTTTGTTGGAGAAACAAGTTATTATTGTTTGTGGATTAAAATTGTTAATCTATTTGCCGAAGGATAATTGTTGCAGGTATGTAAAAAAAATAAAATTGTTGGACCAGATTTATTGCAGGGCTGAAATTATTCTGCTAGGCCAAATTCATTTTGCCGGGCCAAAATTATTTTGCTAGATCGAATTTATATTTTTGGACCAAGATTATTTTGCTGGGTCGAATTTATCTTTCTATACCGAGATTATTTTGCTGGGCCAAATTTATCTTGCAGGGCCAAAATTATTCTACTGTGGGGACTTTCTCTTGGTGGGCCAAAATTATTTGTTGGATTGAGTTTATTTGTTGGAGCCCAATTTATTTACCCGAGCCTAGTTTATTTGCCAGAGCCAAATTTATCTATTGGGGCTAAGTTTATTTGTTACACCCAATTTATCTTCCATATCCCACTTTATTTATCGGAGGTTTTGCAAGAGATTTTACTCATTTGAGTCAACGATTTTGTAGTAAAATTGCAAGATTAAAGAGTTGGAGCATTGTGGTACAAATATATCTTAATTGGAGCAGTGTGCAAATTTGGGCAAATTGGGAAACTCACACTAAACTCGGACTTTCCAAGTCAACTAGAATTTGCCCAAAATTTTTCTGGGCTTTATGAGAGGAGTTTGTGGTTAAAATTTCAGAATTTTCTAGGTAGTATTCACGTTGTAAATCAATATTCCTTTAGCAGTTTGTTTTATTGGTAAATTGGGTAATTCACAAGTTACAACACTTGGTGGGTTTGATCTCTGCTTAGATTTAATCCAAACCATTTCTGGGTTTTTATGGCTTTGGTGTGAGGAGCCTTGGGTTAAATTTTCAAAATTTTTGGAGTAGTATTGAGGGCAAAAACACCAGTGCATTTTCAGCAGCAACTTAATTTATGGGCAATGCGAAATAATTATTTGGGCTATTTTGTTGGGCCTTTGCAACAATAGTAAGGGGAGCTTGAAATTTTCAAATTTATTGGCTCATGGATGAGTTACTGAGGCAGCTTGCAGCCCTTAGTGCTAACCCTCTTGTTAGAAGAAATTTGATAAGGAAAATTATTGGAGGGTTCAGATCTAAAAAAGATGAGGAGTCAAAAAAAGAGCAGTCTTTAGAACCCCCAAAGATGCGCAAAAATCAAATGAGAAGAGAGCGGATATGTTTTACATGTCAAGGAGCGTGGACATTGGATCACAAATGTAAAGTTAGATGGGACAGAGAAGTGGACGAGACTGCTAAAATTAATGCAGAGCTGGCAAGGAACTCAAGTCAATTGCTTATGAAGAAGATTGAAGGGCGCTTAGTTGAGTAGGAGTCTACTATAGAGGACTCCATTGGTTCTTCTAAACCATCATATGGAAATGTTGATAGTAGCCTTGATGTGCATTCATGTTTAATGGGTAAACATGACCCACAACAAATTGTCCTTGTGAGGGAAGGAGACGTTCAGAGAGGTGAGCTCCCAGTGAGGATTCGACATAGAGAACGTGTAGAGGAGCATGAGTCGGATAAGGAGGAGATTCCTTCTAACCCTCAGGATGAGGATTCTTCTTCTATAGTTGAGTCCTTGGACACCCCTGAGGAACATGAGCAGTTAGGGGAGGTTGTTGGCAACGACTCAGCGATTCGGTCATGTTTGGTGGAGGAGATTGATGAGCAGCAACTTGTACTCATTCAACATGTGCAACCCACAGTGGAGCATAGTATGTGTGATGGGTCATTAATAGAGAGTGAACTAGTGGCTGATGTTGAGTCCATGATGGAGGTGGATGAGCAGACATCCTTGGGGCCAATCATTGATGAGGAGTGGACAGGTGTACAAGCAACCAACATGATGGTAGTGTGTGCTGACAGTTGTCGTCAGGAGGTGTTGGACCTTGGCATAGTAGTTTTGCAGGAGGCTAGTAGACGGGAGGAACGTGGTGTTGTTAGAGATGGTGGTGCATCCATCTTTGGGCCAACCCACTAATGAGGTACGGGTAGATGCACAGGTAGTTGGTAGAGCTGCAGGACTTTCAAGGAGCGACCCTCTCTAGGAGTACATAGATAGGGCTTGCAGCACAGTGTGCCCACTTCTTCCCATTAGAGGGAGGAAGGTAAAATTTCTCGGACATGTTTTGATTGACCATATATTGCCTCAAGAGTTGAGCATAGACTAGTTTCAGCATAGCAGACGTATCGCTTGCACAGGTGTCCATACACTAGATTGGCGGGAGATTGTGAGTTGGTATCCTTTTGATGGAGTATCAACCTTAGTTTGGGGCACAGTATATTATGGGCACTTAGATGAGGAGGTTACTATATGTTTTAGTGAGCAGTGGAAGGTGGATCGATGGTTCACCAGTGTTTCCATAGCATTAGCTTTGCATCAACAAAGTGGGGATGACCTTGGTCTATGCTCGAGGTTGGATTGGAGAGAAGTGATGAGTTGGTACACAGTTGGTGGGCAACATTCACAGCCGGAGCTATAGCACAGCAAGAGCCATGGAGCATTGATGCTCCTTGTTGGCAGTGGGATCCAGGTGGATCTACTAGTAGCAGGTTGAGTCAGAGATGGACATGGGATCCAGGTATTGGAGGATCCAGTCATGTTTTGATAGCTTGGAGGCGTGACGTGGACCAATGGTTCGTATGGGTTTCGAGCATTGGGTCTCAGGTGCGTTGGGCCACCAGATTGGTCTACAGATTTGGATTGCTTGAGGGCAAGCAATCTTGGGGCGGGAGGATTGTAATGCCCCCATTTTTATTCTTCTTCATAGTACAGTCAGGGTAGATTTCCAAGGCAAGGGACGGCTAGGTCAGTGGAGCAGGCTTATGTCATCAGGGGTTCCGATGGAGTTTTGAGGAGTTTTCATGGGGTCCGATGGCATTCGCTTGACGTATTCATCATTATGAGCAGTTCCGCACATCTTGTTTTTGGTTCCGTGATTTTCTGATAATTCTCGTAAAACATGGTTATTATTGGCATAACTTAATTAATTATGCTCAAGGTGGCATTCCGGGGAGATTAATTGTTAAATTGGCAACCAGGGCCAAACTCCATGTGGATCAGCTTATTTATGGCAGCTGATATTTTTATTGGATCCCTCT